>QVRM01006140.1:0-222847 GCA_003439945.1 Dermanyssus gallinae
AACCAACCCTGTATGGAGCGAGCCTGCTGATGTAGGAGGATCCAGAGGAGCACACGAGAAAAATTGTTCAGCATGGCCTCATTGAAGGCTGCCTGATCGATAACTCCCGTGAGGACGTTTCGTGCAGATGAGTACGTAACAACGTGCACCCGCGCGCGTGGTCGAAAAGAATTCACTGCGTGTGGATTAGCGCACCCTCTCTGATCCTTCAGAAAGCAATCGTCAATAATTTGGTCGACCTGAAAAGAAAAACAGAAACCCAGAATCCGAGCAAAGGTACTAGGCAGGTAAAGACTAGGCTCAAGATGGCAGACGTCAATTGTGATGATGTCCTCCACTACTTCTGATTGTTATTACGACCTAGTAAACTGTATTGGGCTGAACTAACTTGTATCTTTCCGTGTTTGCTAGTTATTCGTTACGAGTTCGGTGAATGCGATACGCTTGGAGCGTTTATTTGATGAGGCGCTTTTTCCCCCTCCCAAGGTTACCCGATCAATTGGCGTCTATTTGAGCAGCAGGTCTGATCGATTCAAACACGTTGGCCTACTCTATTGAGGCTGCTCTTTATTAGCGATTTGTGTGCTATGCACTAAATATGAAACGGTCGCGTTACTGTTACGTAAGTAGCTCTAAATATTCGCACAAGAATCGTACGCGGACATTATTAGCAACAGGGTGAGATGCTCGATTTCGGTATTAGAACACGCAGCTATTTGCTATTTAGGCAGAGACAGACCTCAGAGCGCATGCGGTCACCCTGTATGTAATGCTGCAATTAGGCCAGAACTATTTTTCGGCATTTACGCGTATTGCACGCTCAATCGTAATGACGCAGCATCCTATGATGGTGATATTTCTATGCTGTTCAATGAGCTTAAAAGCTGCTTTATCTCCTTCTTATTCGTGTCTTTACGGCGCATAGCCGCTGGTACCAGCCAGCAAGCGTCCTGGACGACTTACCGTGGCCCGCCTCAAGACTGTGGCACGACGTCTCCTGCAGTTCCAGACCTTTGGCCTCGACGCATCGAAACGCGTACCCTGCCTCAACGACCCGAAGAAAGACCAGCCGGTTTTGGTGGCGCGCCAGCAGACACGAGCCGGCGTAAAGCGGCCCCAAAATGCCACGACTCATCGGGCCCTCAAGTTTCTCGAGAAGCCGCGGTATGAACTGTGAAGTCGCATTCGATCAGTGCGGTTAGCCGGCTACGCTAAGCGGGTCAGGGAGGTGGGGTCATACGGGGGAATAGGTATTCAGGGGGCAAGACAGTCTAGATCGAGAGCTAGACGACTGTTGTCTGATATCGTGGCGCAGATAGATCACCTGATTACATATTTTCACACATCTGATTACCTGTCGTAACACGTGGAGTTAGGAATTATATATATATATATATATATATATTGTTGTTGTTCACTCCAAAGTGCTAGCATAAAACAATTATACAAATAAACATGTCTATCTATATATGTATGTATATATATATATATATATTATTTACTTTACCCTGTATTAATTAACAGAACATTTAAACTCTTTAGATCCTCATGTGTTGCACCGAAATTGTTAACAGACTCTGGCGCATTCATTTAAAGTATTTTCATTACTGCAGTTTTCAGGTGTTACTTTGAATATTTACGAAAATTTATACGTTTTATTTACGAAACGTATACTTGCGCACATATGCAATGTCATAAAGCTACCATTAGCTATACATCATTTCATTTTCTCTTAATTTCGTGATTACTCTTAGAATGGTTTGGAAAACATTTCTCCACCGTCTACTGCCTAATATATATATATATATATATATAATATAGATATATATATATATATATATATATATATATATATATATATATATATATATATATATAAATATATATATATATATATGGGGGCCGTTATCATCACATAAACTGTCCGTTGCTTCGTTCGATATTCTCTACACGTTAAATTAATATGAAATGCTTTCACACGAACAGGTGAATCTATATATATATATATATATATATATATATTCAAACATTATACAAGAGGGAACGGAGGATGACTCAACCCACACTCTTCTAAAGTGCCAGGCACTGGAACAGGCTAGAGCCACAGCAATTGCCAAACTAAGGAACAAATGGACCAATGAGGGAGACTGAAGAGGAGCAAATATTCCAAATCCCCCCAGAGGAACCCTTAACGAGTTCGTAGACTACATATGCGGTACGACTTCTGGGTGGAAGCTAGGAGCAGCTATGGCTACGGAGGTAATGAAAGAGAAAAGAACCCTGGGAAAGCTCAGGAGAGCAAGATTTCCGTCTACTGCACCAGAAAATTACGTTAGTCCGAATGATGCGGCTTCGCGGGTGTTAGTACAAGACACGTCAAACGTTGGGGAAACCCGTGAGTGACCCCGGCCAAATGATCCGAGTGGCACTCGCCACTTCTCCTGATGGCCCATAGTACTGTTCTATGGAGATCTGGGTCATCAGAGAGTGAAGCTTAAGGGGGGAGGTGCGTTTAGTGGGTATGGGTCTCAGCGGGCTAACACCCATCCGCTGGGGTCGAGTCCCACACTGCTCGAATGGAAAGTGGGATCTTCTCATTTTCTACTCGTAGCAATAGTACGTAGAAGTATTTAACCCTCCTCCATAAAAAAAAAAACATTATACAAACATTATGAGGGTTGTGTTTTCAAATCGTCGCGAGAAGTGTGAACGTTTAGTTCGCATAAAGCATAGGCAGGCAAATGTCATGGTTGTGCACGCAGTCAGGTGTTGAGGAATACGCGCCTGGGAGTAGAACACGACGTCGGCCTTTGGCGCGATATGCGATAACCGCGCGTGTTGTTGCTGCTGCTGTTCCTGCTGCTGCTGCTGTACAGCCGTCAGTGGAGGGACAACGACGACGGTCGAGTCCTGCATTCGCTGTTCGACAGGGTCCCGGAACGGCCAAAAACGCCGAGGACGCGGAAATCCCGGCAGGAATATCGGCAGTGAGAACAGCGCCAGCAGCGGACTCTCGAGCAGGGCCGTGACCGCGGCGACTGCCAACAGCCACGGCAGGACTAGAACGTTCGCACCTAACAGCAATAACAACAACAACAA
This sequence comes from Dermanyssus gallinae, assembly GCA_003439945.1. Taxonomy (NCBI): domain Eukaryota; kingdom Metazoa; phylum Arthropoda; class Arachnida; order Mesostigmata; family Dermanyssidae; genus Dermanyssus; species Dermanyssus gallinae. Next base: position 3,100 of record QVRM01006140.1, read on the forward strand.
CACCAGCAACACCAGCAACATGAACGACACCGAGGATAACACCGGTGACAACAAGGGAACAGGAAGAAGTCAACGCCGCATCCAGCGTTTCATTCGCTTCCTGCAGCTGCTGTCACTGTACACTGTACTGTGACCCCTTAGTGGCCATATGAGTATGTATCTACAGAGGACCTAGCATATATATATATATATATATATATATAACAATAAAATTGGAACTCAGCGTAAAGGTGGGAGCTAGCGAACTGCGCCGTGAACCTGCGTAGTTCGCTAGGTCCCACCAGCCCTACTTTACCGCTACCGTGCTTTCACAGCGCACGAGCATTCTAACATGAAGCACTAAATGATAATAGTGTACAGTATACGTGCATATGTTAATAAACAAATATAGCTCTCTCTCTCTATATATATATATATATATATATATAGTAAGTCGTGTACAATACCCCAATATGCATTTGGGAAGGACGAAAAGCAATACAATATTTATATATATACTTCAAAGAAAACATATTTTTCGTTTCTACCTTCTTACACATTTGCTATATACATTTATAATATATACGTCTATATAGACAATCAGCCAGCTAGATATATATATATATATATAAATATCAGAGGCTGGACGAATGTAGAAGTGCTTATCTCGCTCCGCACGCCATTTAACGCAATCTTAGAAAGCACTCAAGAGACACCAAAGATTGGACCATTAGAAGGGTATGCTGGTGGAAAAAAGAACTCTGACCACTTGCCGCAGTAATGCACAGGCTGGTAACGAAGGTGCTATATACCAGGTTGGAGCAATGAACGGAAGAGGTGTGAACATCCTTAGGGAGGCTTCAGTTTAAATAGGCGTGAAAAAGATAAGATTAATATGCTGATATCAACAATAAAGATGGCACGCGCTCAACAAGATTTTGCTAGGCCCGTTAACGGGCGCCACCCGAGCATAAGACAGATCAATAGAGAGTTCCTTTAGAAATAAATCAACGTGATCAGACTATTCGATGAAGACGAATACACAATAATGGGGTGTTAGACATCTAAATAAATGAAAACGGCAGAGGATCTGTGACAGAAATGTCCAATCCTGTTCATGGCGATAATTACAATGGAATACTTCAAATATACATATATATATATATATATATATATATATATATATATATATATATATATATATATATAAAGGTGCAATACAAACTTAAGTGGGGAAATGACAATAATTAAAAAGATGTGGTAATTATGCTTAACAGACATGGCCGTGCATAGTATTGAACACGATGCAGGCATCGCAGTACACACTACAGTGGCACAAGAAAACGAAAAATCCTAGGAACCTGTATTGTAAAAAATGAGCCACGGGCAAGCAGGGTTTAGAAAGGGCACATATAAAATCAATTTCTGGAGTTCACTGTTGCTCATCAGAAACTGAGAAACTTATATAGATCCGGTAACCCAAACATTATGTGCGCATTGTCGCATGAAAGCAGTCGTGGCGAAGCACGTTGTTTTGCAATGCTACATTACAATGATCTGGTCGATGATTACGATTTTGCTTGGTAACTGGGAAAATTACAATAGTAAGGAGACCATTCGGGACATAAAAAGGAATTTAACGACCTCGGAGAACCCGAACTGTCATTTTGGATTACTCGCGCCGCCATCTTAAATCGGAGGGTGACGTCGTACCAATAGGATGGCAATTTTCAGTTCCGCGCGAAACAGCCTCTTAAACCGAGCAGGATGGCTTAGTGGCAAAGCATTTTCCTTGCATTTGAGAGAAGCATGGGTCCACGACCCAGATCGGTTGGTTTTCATGGTTCCCATCGATCAAGACAAGGTAAATGCCGAAGTGTATTAAAAATCAGCCTTGACATGAAAAACCGTATACGGGCATTACAGTTCGTTACTAATTCGTTTACATTTTTTTTATAAACACTACTGATCTTAAACAACCGAAGAACAACGGCCCTCGTATTGTGTCAACATTCTCTTAATTTACTTGAAATACGATATATATATATATATATATATATATATAGTAGCCTTACGCATCAACTAAAAATAACCTAAATTGTTTTCTACCACCAGTGTATCTATTATTCTAGGTCTATATGTTCGTACCAAATAGAAGCCAGCTGTGATCGAGACGTTGCTTCGGAACTACGACTGACGAGATGAGAATGGCGCCAATTGTGTACAACCGCTCGCAAAAGCCAGCCAGCGTTCGCCACGCAACTGAGATGAGCGCGAACAAAACGCACGTCGAAACCGCGTGCAGCTCCGCTGAGGCGCTCCGGACAAGCACCGTCAACACCGCGGTCAAGATAGACCTCTGTGTCCTCTGGAACACCTGTCGGTCAATCAAGCAGCAACAGCAGCAGACAGATAGGATTCGGTGAGCACAATCACAACCTAATAAACAACAACAGACACCCCCTAGCACACCCGCCTGCCTCCCGAAGCACATGTAAGCGGGTCGTCGTCATCTCTGCAACCCCCCCCCCCGTATGTTTACTATCTAGAGTCAAGAATTGGGCGCGGCTTGCGTGCCCGTCAAGAAACCAAAACCACAACAATAATGTTCCACTTCGTTGGCGTTGAACCTTGTCACAAGAACCTGAATGAATGAAAAACATCATGCCAATCAGGTCGAGCAACCGCTTGTCCCCTAGACACCAGTACATTGATCAGCACGAATGACGGGGGACGAAAGGGCGCAATGTAGACCATCTTTAACCTAAGTGAAAGCACCCCTCATTCACGCAGCTACTGCAGTTGCTTTCCTTCAACTACTAGTAAATCCATATTTTACGCTAGTTTGTTAATATGTTTGGTAAACAAGCCGTGTTTATCTTGTATATATATATATATATATACATAACAGTAATCATGCACGTTAATCGTCGTCGTGCACCAAGTATGGCGCAAGGATAACCGCATATACAAAGACAAAAAGTACATCCACTCTACGGGCAATGTACGGTTTCGAACATCGCGAACTCGTGAAATTGCTTATTAGCAATCCGTACCCACTGGGCAGCTGCCTTCGTCAAGACCGCCAACGCTGGGGTAGCCACCTTTCCTTTCGATAGCGACGTGGTCTAGGAGACTAGTGCTTTAGTCATGGCTGTCATCCACCGGGGTATCGCCGGTTCGATTCCCAATATTGATTGAATTTTCTTTGAGCAATGCTCCTTGAGAACAGATAGTAAACCATAAATCGCTCAGAGTTCGTGGCCATGCTGCCACAACGACTGCTGGAGAAACCCTAAATATCTTAACATCACCGGCCCTCGGTGCATCGAAGGTGTGCCGCACGGCTATTCGAAGTCCGTAGGGGACGGAGAGTAGTCTAGAAGTAAGAAGAACCTTCTATAAATGTTTTTAGATTTTAGACAGCTTTTCCTTGCACTTTCGCTTTGAAAAATTGAAGTATATGGATATCCGTTTTGAGATGGCTATCTATTACATTGACGGGCTAGTATCTAGTGAGATAACACGACTGAGATGTTCTCCTCCTTAGACAATCGTTAATATGTACACAATTCGTGGTGCTATGCAGTTGAGGGTATAATATATGTCATCTCTCTCTCTCTCTCTCTCTCTCCATATATATATATATATACATATACACCTCTGGTTTCCTGTATCTGTGCACCCTCTGTTACATTTTTGCTGCCAGTACCTGAGTCAGAGAACGCTGCGTTGTTTTTGCAGGCTCAGTTCTCCTGTCACGGGCTAGCTGTGCTTGTGTGTGTGTGTGTCTGTGTATGTGGAGCCTACCTCGCGATACGACTTCATGAGGCTGATGGCGATAAGGAGACGCTGAAGTGCGTCTCCAGCCGGGTAGAGATCTCCTTCGGACAGTAGCCAGCACATCAGGATGGGACTCACTGCAAACGTAAAACGGCCCACACCGATTGAGAATTGTCACCATTGCCGCCCCGCAGGGCCGGACGTTTAAAACCGGAAGTGAATGGTCTCGGACCTTATCTCCAATCGTTTCCTCCCATCCCGCTAGCCACAGAGCTCTGTCAGAGTTCGGGTCTTCTTGCGAGAGTGAGTGTGAGAAGTAACGTATATCTGTATGGCAGCCCTTTTTGTATTCTCCTTTGACGGCATCGATATCAGGAAGATTCTGCGAGAACTCTCATCATCATCATCATCATTATCTGCTGCTTCAAAAAAGGGGAAGCCATTTGTCGGGTTAATCGTTTTCATTCAAGCGGAAACACTTAAAATACATTTCAAAATAATTTGGAAGGCAGGATATTTCTAAGACATACGTTCATAGTTGCACGGATGGGTCTCACAACTGTAATGTCTAAAGTAGAAATGATTAATTTGTTTACATTTTTTTTATAAACACTACTGATCTTAAACAACCGAAGAACAACGACCCTCGTATTGTGTCAACATTCTCTTAATTTACTTGAAATACAATATATATTCCTATGATTTTGCTGCTAATCGTAATTTATATAACATTGCATGTGTTAATAGTCTAACACACCCTGACGTAAGCGGAACACGCTTAGCTTAGAAGTGAGAAACAAATTCAAACTAGTTTATTTCGTTCCCGCTGACCCTGTGATTAACGTTAAATCCAAAAAGTCTAACGTTTATTCTAGCATTTATACATTATATACAACTTGACCCAACACAAGCGGAACATTTTATGCTGGCGCCATTTCTGCTGTTGTGCTTCGACAGTCAAGTCTTTATATAGTTTGATAGTAGACAGCACAATTTCACCCAGCGGCCATACTGCCACAAGGGCTCTTTGGAAAACCCTAGATATCTTAACATGTCCGGCCCTCGGTGCATTGAAGATATACCACACAGTGACTTCCAAGCCCTTAGGGGACGGAGAATTAAAAATAATCTCCTTAAAACATTTTGTTAATTATAGTCCACCTTCACCAATCCTCTCCAGTAACTATGTGGCACAACAACGCGTTATTATCGTCAAACATTTGTTTAATGACGGTAAAAATTTGACTGTCAAAATTCGTGAATTGTGTCCCACTTTGGGAAGGACACTCTCATGAAGTGATGGCTGGTAAACAATGTGGCATTGGAGCGATGAAAAATAACATGAGTTGATTCATGAGAAAAATTGCGAAGTTTTAGAAACTAATTACTGAGAAATGCATGAGGTGCCCAAAGTCCACATCAAGTGTGTGATTTTGGGCTGGATGCATCATTGGTCTAGTTTCCTTTGAAGAAGCTGCCGAAAATGCAAGCTGTCATTGTTGAGCATTGCCGGATCATGATGCCCTAGCTTTTCGCTTTCAGTTAGATAGTATGGACTTTTAGAACACGCCGTTTCAACAGGACTGCAGGATTTTGCAGCATTCGTGTGCGCACCTGATCTTCGCTGGAACTTGTGCAAAAAAACAGTAGCCAGCACGATTTTTCGCAACGGTTTTGCGACACCGACACGCTTGTGCTTCTCATTTGCTCACACCGAACTCTGTAGGAGAATCGACTCGAGTGTTCCCCGTCGAGTTGTTGGGAAAGACATGAGCAGAGATGGCGCTACCCGCAAGTGCATTTGACTTTTAATTTATACGCTACTGAGCGGGAAATTTAACAAAAACTTAACCACCCGCAAACATCGCTCTCTCTCTCCCCCCCTCTCTCTCTCTATAGATAAACATATACTACACTTTGATCTTAGCCAAAAGGCCGACAAGCACTATAGATATACATATAGGAAAAGCAAAAAATACGACGAAGCTCCTTTAAACATAGTCATCACGTTTAACAACATACCAGTATGTACAAGGAAACCCTGTATGAGTACGTGGGTAATGCCGTTAAGAGAGGTTCTTCGTGTGACTCGAAAACTGCTCCACAACGGATTCAGTACAAGACCGCCAAACAAGGTGGCCCTTTGTGCCGACGAGAATAGCTCGGACGCAGCCAGAATCAAAGCCAGGATGATGCCGATGGACAGCTCGGCTCCGGCCGTCACACTGCTCCCGTTCGCGGTCGCCACAGTACTGAGCGTAGCCACAATGCCATGCTGAATGGCTATCCACCTGAAAAAAATATATATATATTCACACACCCTTTAGCAGGGGGGCTTTATTGAGATCACAGAAGAAGGTTATCGCAAGTCGGCCTTCAGGCGGCGGCTTGTACATGATTTAGCTTACGGACTAAGCGCCATGCAAACATTTTGTTAACGATCGCTTTTCTGGCAATCATTTTGGCCTGGGTAGTGATTCTCGAGCGAGTGTTTGTAGTATTCATGTTAAAAAATCTCACTGCTTGCTCGTGTAAATAACAAAACGTACTGCGTAATCAAAAAAAATAACCAGACTATCAGCAACGCCGGCAGTACGCTCCGAAACCTCGGAAAGCAGTGACGGTTGAACGTCGTAACTAACAAAATTAATTCGTACGATTCAAGTCACTAGTGTGTCTAGTGGCTTGAACTAGCGCGGTCGTTGGTGTCCTAGACTAGGATTCCGAGATCCGAGTGGCTTGTTGCTGATTGAACATCTTGATTGAACGAATCGTACACAACTATACACAATTATGTAGACAGACATATTTGGTTAGGTCTATTTGAAAGCAGCTATGCTATTTACCGAAATCATCGATTCCAAAATAATTGTGTACAAAGTTATTGTACAAAGTAAAATAAAAGCCTATGTACGTAGTAAGAGCACTAGGAGTGCTCGGGCATCACGCCGCGAGCTAATTTTGGAGACTATTTTGGAGATGAGGAGACTCAAACAAGACGTTCGACAAACTTGTTTTGGACGTGAGCAACGTTTCAGCGTATTCCCCTCCTTGAAGTAGCTATAAATACCCGTAGTGGTTGTAACGTTCAAGCCTCAATAGTCATTGCGAGACCGGTTGCTATGCGGCGCATGTTTGTTTGCATGGCGTGTGTGCCGCCAAGTTCAAGAAAACAGAACCTAGCCTAGTGGCCCATATCTGACGTTACAACCCGTCTTTAAATACACTGCGTTGGTAATATATATATATATATATATATATATATATATATATATATATATATATATATAGAACATATTGTGATGATTTATTAATCAACTACAACAATTTATCAATCAATCTATCAATATATATATATATATATAGGTTTGTGTATAATTATATGAAGTTTACTTACCATCGCCGAAGATTGGCAAAGTGTATCGCGAGCAGAAAGCCCGACACGCAGGCAACCAGTGCTCTTGCCGCGCGTACATAGTAGCAGATTGTCGTCAACACGATTGATGCGAGTAGTTTGGTGTACAGCCTACGTCAAAGTTTGTTTGTCAGACACGGATACGGATGTCAATAAAGTAACTCTCTTGTCTTACGGTTAAATCGGAGCAAAGAGTAAAGTTTCTAGTTTTTTTTTTATTGTCAGACCGGTGTAACCAGAGATATTATATCACAAAATAGTACGACTGCAAGTGAATATATAAACATAGTATATTCAAGATTCGAATCGTAGTTTATTAAAGGAACTGCATTATACAATGCTTTAGCTCTCATTTAAAAAAATATAAAATTGATTATAATAATAATAATAAAAGGATTAATATATGTATATATGATAAGGACTAATATATATTGTTTTTTTTATTATTTATATTCTTTAAATTTGTTATATATATATATATATATATATATATTAGACACGGGCGATAGCCTTTTCTGCAAAATTACCTGAATAGTTATAATTGTTTGAATTTATGTAATAATGGAAATTTCAAGCTCAATGAAGAGTTATTGAACTTAAATAAATTTGCCGTCCGGAGACGACGGTCCTATAAAAAAAAAATATATATATATATATCTATACGGGCCAAGACAAATGTGTGCTTGTTGTCGGGGGTGGGCAACACACACACACACATATTTGTAGCTTGACGGAAGTACAATTCATTACGTACGATAACTCGGTGGGCGTAGGAGAACCCCCGAACAGCGTCGACGTGACCCACTCGCCCAGCCAGAGCTTGAGGGCATCAAGCGGCGCTAAAACGCCGAGCAACCAAAGCAGAGGCAGCAGGCAGATGAAGACGTTTACGACCGGCACCAGCAGGTGATTCATACCCTCGATCGGCACCTCACGAAGGTAGATTGCGCACGCCGTCAGCGCACCCAGGTATAAAGGACGCATTAGCGGCTGATGCCTACAGTGGGAAGAGCACAAGCAACTATATATATAAATATATATATATATATAGAAAAAAATTGTGATGATTTATAAATCAATTATAATACGTTTGCACACTCGGCAGTGCTCGCCTCTTTCTCTCTCTCTCTCTCTCTAAATATATATATATATATATATATATATATATAATGCTTTACAAACTATCACTTATTCTTGCTCTTTGCTTGAGCCAATGACGGGGACATTTGACACAACTCTGTTCAATCGCACGCGGTACAAACTTACATAAATAAAACGCGGTCTGCTTTACGTCAAGATTTATTGTTGTTATTATATATATGTATATATATAAATGTTTGTTTTGCTTACGGTTTGGCTGTAAACGATACACCCATTTTTAGCATTTTTTCATATAATTTAGGCTCATTTACATTAATGCACACTTCAATATCGGTCTTTTGTTCGTTGACGGTCGCGAGATTTTCACTTTATCCTTAAAAGTTCAATTGAATCATCATGAGTCACGTGAGGGTTTTCGGTTGCCCAGCTGTGAGAATTTTAAGGTAACTCACATTTCCATCCATATAGAAATGGTCTTTGTTGAAAAACATAATTTTCTTCACAAAATCAGCATCACGCTGCATCATCTCGAAAGTTCTCGAAAGATTGGCAAAGTTTAGCCACTCCTAATGGTCCGTAGGCTCTTGTGTCAGCTAAGTCTTATGTGGATACATTCATACACATCCACATCCATAGTACCAGAATATAGATTCAAAGTGACACCTCACGTTCTGAACCTTGCCTGTAAAACGTTTGCACAACTTTACGGATTGTGTTGTCACAAGGCCGGGTATGTCGACCGGTAATTGCACGCAGATCTCGCCATCGTGCCCGCACAGAGCGTATCTTTTCATGATACATTTTGACAACCACTACGCGTCCTATCATTGAGTTATGCCCAATCTGGGATTTGACAGCCTTACCCGATTGTGTTTACAAAGAAAGCAGATCATATAAATATATATATATATATATATATATATTTTTAAAAATGATTTTCCGTAAGGCTATTGCCTGTGTACGGTTTTTCATGTCATGGCTAACGTTTAATCCACTCTGGCATTTACCTAGTCTAAATTGGAAACCATGCAAACCAATTTAAGAGTGGCCGGTCTGGGTTTCGAACCCAGTCCTCCCGAATGCAAGGCAAAGGCTTTGCCACTAAGCCATCTTGCTCGGTTCAAGATACATATATATATATATATATATATATATACAAATTACACAAGCAATATTGAATTCTACAGTATCTATACAACTCCATTTGAAATAAAGATACTATTTACAAACAACTTCTAATATAGTTAGTGACTGAATGGGTTGGTTGGCTCACCGACCATGTTTCGCGGAAGGCTCCCAGTGGCGGCTGGAACGTGGCTGTCTCGACGGGCGCCTCGACCGCCAGTGAGTGCAGAGCGACGCAATCGGCCAGCCATAGGAGGTGGCGCACAAGCATCTCCGTTGTCCACACGGTCTGAATTCGGCGGTGCTGCAGCCCCAACATGCACAGAAATACGCAAAACGCTTTCATGAGTTGTAGTTCTGGCAAGAGAGCTCTTTTTCATTACTAATTAGTAATCGTTTGCTAGATGGCAACATGTACAGACAATACGTCCCGACGGCATCGGTATTCATTTTCTACGCATTTGCGTATGATCAGGAGCTAACTCAATGCTCGGCTGGTCACCTCCAAGGCTGTAGATCAAATGTTCAATGCCACACCCTACTGTGGACGTACATGTATGCACGAGCCACAACTATAAAGCAGGTCCGCTTTTTATTGCTTAATTTAAAAAATATTCGCTGTTTTGTTTTTCGATTTTTTTCTTGAACGCAATAGGTGAATAGTCAATTCTCATGAGCGTAGTGGTGACAATGACACACTCCACTGTCACTCTACTGCCACTGTCTGTCAAGAAATTGTAAAACTTGCTTGTTGCCACAGAGAGTAGCTCTGCCTGAGTATTCGCACTTAGTGCTCGAATAATGTTGTGACATATTTGCTGTTACGTTTGATTTAACGTTGCATTTATTCTACGTTTTTTTTTCGAACAAATTAGTGCAAACTCAATGCAACTTAACGCGCCTCCAAACTGACAGCCCGTGTTGCGAACGAAGGAAAATATCTACTTGACCTCTGCTATTGTTGTCAGTAGCGTTTGTAGTTATGAATGTTGATAATATTGCCTTTGCCGTGATTTATGGATGTCTTTACTGCTACTAATCATAAAAAAAATCTCAATTGATATGCATGCGGGCGCAGTTGCTGCTAGAGTGCTTTAGAGTATCTTGTTTGACCTTTTTCTTACTTTCTAATAATTCATTTTAGCGGTAGACCCGAGTTTTAGGTGCAATGGGCTGAGTACAAGTTCAACCACATTCATAAAGCCTCCTTATTTTAAAAGCTCGCATTATTAAGCGAAGGCCAACAGTTTTCACAATTAACCTATATAACTGCATGTTTGAGACTGAGATCGTCAAGTCCTGTATTCACAATTTTCGACATTGACGCCAATAATGCATTCACTTGATAGTTGTGCTATTAAAAAGCGTAAAATCAATTATGCATAGTATACAGTCAATTGTGAATAATTGCGTGCATTTGTGTTTAACCTATGTTTACACGAAACCGTTATTATTTGTATTATTATTATTGTTTCAGGGCAAATCAAAACTCTAATCATACTCATGCGCGATTCTAGTCTTAGTTAACTTTCTATTTCGGGAACTGCTCTATCATTAGCATCATCGTCTACATCTTTCGCAGTAGTCGCAACAACTAGTCTAACAGAATCGACAAGGGTGCTGTTCTGTCGCAACCCCTAAAGATTTTCTAAGTTGAAAAAACTTGCAAGTGCTCATAACCGTGCTGGCTTTTCACTCTTATCTTGCTTGTTTTGCAATTGGATAGCTCAGAAGGAATGCCCACGGTGGCAGCTCCCTACAGTGTCCAATCTATTATTTAATCGTACCAGACGGATATTTAACGACTTCGATTACCAGGGGAGGGTTTAGAGTCAATAATTCTATCTTCCGCCGGTCATTAGCCGGCGTTCGGGCTCTGCAGCAGAGTGTAGTATACAACAGCCAACATTTTCGCCCGAGTGCTACAATAAGGTAGCCATATAACATGTAAATCACAATATATTATATACGTTATCTTTTTAATTTCGTTTCGCGAATTTCTGTAAGTAAGCTCGACAAGCACTACGCAACCATTTGGTTAAGCCCCGTAGGTGCCATTGACATTTAGACGGATATCCGGGCTGAGCTAGCATTGGCCTGTAGACGAATCAAGCATCGTTCAGGTTAGATAAAGTCAGTGCACTCGAAATTCCACTGGTTCTGTATAACACAAAGGCAGGCTGGTGCTATAGAGCTACTCTTTTTTCCAGCAAGTAGTTAAAAATGAATGCATCGGCACTCGCTCGTCCGCTCTCCAGTATAGTCACCTTATCCATTAAGCCTGGTTCGTTTTGTCCAGCCAGATAAACGGACGCAAAAATTGTTTCTCTATTCGCTAACTACCGCCCTTATCTTTAGCCAATAGCGCATCCAAAGTTATCAAGAACCTTATTATTAGAAGGCTCAAAAAAGATACCTTGAATCAGCTAGGTTATTTTTGCCTAGCCCGTTCGGTTTTAGAAAATCTCGACCCACAAGGTTGGCGCTGACACACCTTCCGCAAGCGATCGCCAGACAATAAAAAATACGCAGATCTGCCTCGGAGTCTTTCTAGACGTTGCGACTGGCTTCTGTTGTTTACGCCACTCGCTCTTCCTTTAAATGTTAGAGTGCTTGGAATGTGCACCGGTGACTAAATTCATTGGTTCAGGCCATATCTTTCTGGAAGAAGCAGGTTAGCAACTTTAATGAGAAAAGTCAATATCATTATACCTCAAGAATCGCGACATAATTATTTTTTATGAGCTTCATCCTGCTTAAAATTTTGGCGAACGTTATCGGTAAGACGTTCGCTACGCAGATGACACCTCAGTGCTATTTGTTTTTGAGCCGACCAAGCGTTGTTTTGTTCGGCTCCAGAACAAATTATTAATTATTAATACATCACCGTTCGGTATTGTTGATTACATTACATTACACGTATTTATTAAATCTCGGAAACGACATTCGTTTCCGTTAATCTTGGACATATATAGAATATGTTGTATATGCATCTCCGGAAGATGTCAGCGACCTAACGCCCAGACAGCTGGCGCTGACCGACATGTTTAATGATGATATTTGGTGCAGACGAGGCCTCAAAATTTGCAGCAACACTCATCGGAAGGGTTATGGAACCCAGTGCGGTGGCACAGTTTGTGGTGCAACCCATGGACGGAGTAGCGGGTCAGCACGTGTCGTTGCTCAAAGAGCGGTTCCATCCATGTATTGTCCAACATTGCCGGCGTTTTGTAGAACGCTTCTGGCACTTCCCTCATCTTCTGCTCGAAGTGCCTACGGAACTCTCGCAGTGACGCGGTGGTCGGAAGTTGAAAGCGGTTTACCAATTCTTCGATGAACGGCGTGGTTCTCGACAGGCTATAATTTAGCCTGTTTTGTGCATTTCTAGAAAGACTCAAAACTCTCTTAAGGAACGTTGCCTTCACCGTGTCAAGAGCGCTAAGCTGCTGAGCGGATAGGTGTTTCCAAATTAATGTGATACCATAAGATGCCACCGAGGCCACCTTCAGGTTAAACAGTATTAAAGCTGTTTTTACTGAGAGCTTCTGTGGAGCCGAGATTGAGATCATGGCAAAATGAATAAACTTGTGAAAATGTATGAACAGTGTGTGTAAATGTGTGAATTATGTATAAATATATATAATAAAACACTTTTATATATACACACTGAAACATTTTTACGAGTTCTTAAACACTGTGACAAACGCAGTGTTCCGTCAATAAACCAAACCTTGTAGTTTCTCTAAGCGGAAAACACAATCACCTAAAGCAGATAACACAGTAAATGTAGAAAAAAGACACAGGCATGGAAGGCGGAGAATGACGATGTTAACACGAAGTTCTCCAATTTGCAATTTGGCAATCCACAGTACCGATGTATATGCCTTATATGCCTCACACCCAGAGCCACGTTAGGATTCTGTACCACGCTTAATCCTGAGCTCCGAGTCACATTTAGGCAAGCTTCTAGTGTATATATATATATATATATTTATCAGGGTGAGACTTATATTTATTTTCCGTATATTACATTATGTATGTGGAGATATGTGTGGATATATATGTATGTATATATATATATATATATATATATATATAAGGGTGGATCGTTATGTCTTTTTATCTAATTTTATCGAAAAGTTTTGGGATCTATTTGTAAAATGAAGAATATTTATTTAATCCTCTAAAGTGTTTTTGTTGTGTCCTTTTTTTATTATCTTCTCTCTTGTCTCGAAACGCTGACCTTTCAATTTTTCGTTAGCCGTGGAAACAGGAAAAGTCGCTCGGTAACTAAGCTACGGCGAATAGGGTGGAAATATAGAAGGCGACTTTTTCAACAAGCAATCCGAAATGAGAAACGATCTATCTGTCTGAACGCGCGCCCGAGAATGTTGCATTGATGGCGTCGTCATGGCTGCCTCGTGTGAGCCCGGTCAGATTGTGCAACTAAGCCGGTGCAGACCGACCGCGCTCATCCACCGTTTCACCACATGGATATTTATCTCTTTCAAAGTTAGTCTGAGGCCGCTGGCGGCGGCGGGGATCTAGTTGTTGGCCAACTTACTGGCAACAAGCTCGGTCGGAAACACGTCGGGTCACGCTCTGGTGGCGTCGGATGAGGCCGCTTTTAGTCTAGTGTCGTCCACATCTAATTCGCAGCCCGATAAAAGGGCTAAGTGGGCAGCGCCTGAGTGGCGATTTGGTCCCACCCCTTCTGCCTGGGGCAGAAGGGCCGTATCGTCACAGTAGAATAGAGGGATCTTGGATGCAGGCACCTGCGTGACGTATTAATGCAGAAGTAGGCTAAAAACCCAAAAGACGCCGCTACGTGCCCCCTGTTGACAACCAGGGCTGACGTGATCTTAACCTCACCGAACAATCAGGGTAGTCGACCTGCTGTATGCCTGGTGCATCATTGGATAGAGAGTCGGGGCAAACTTGGAGATCTCTGTCAAGAGGTGCCCTCGTTTACTTATGTTAAAAGCGTTTTTAAAATCAAGTTTGGAAAAGCAACATTTCTCGTCGTTTTCAAGAAACCAGTTGATAATAATAATATTAATACGCTCAAGCTGTCATGAAGTCACTGCTTTGTACCTGTTATCCTGGAGAGCTTAGGCCCTATCAGCGTAAAGACTAATAAGAAACCGCAAAATGCACAGAGGAAATCACGGGCGATCGAATCAACGCACAGCTTTTGGGGCAGATAATGTTGTGTCTGTCTCCAGACAACAGCCTGAGTGCAGCTTCAATTGTTGGCGCCATGGACTGAGCTAACGCACGACGAAATTCTAGCATACTCTCGCAGCTTATTGTTTTTTATAATAAAAAAAATATTAAGAATATTTAGTAATAATAATAATAATGATGATGATTTGAACAGTTTGTTTTATGTACGTGTGTACTACCTAGACATATGTTTATGTAGTATTCGTTGCTCGGCATGCTGTTCAACGTCTCAAGTGACTCTTAGGCACTGTAGGGCCATTCATGTCTGGCGGCGGCTGGCTGGTGGAAAGCACAATCAAGGCGGACATGTGTCGAACAGATAAGCACAGCTACGACAGCGACATCGCCGATAACGACAATCACTAACGAAGACATAACGGCATTGTGTAGCACAAAGCAGCACGTCCGGGCAACGCCCATCTCCCAACGCTTCAACGTAACGTGTTCTCCTCCATGTTTTTCTTCTTCTGTCTCTACCTACTTGGAGGACTTCTAGTGCGTTTCTAGTGCGTTAGTGTACGTTTTCTGCCGGACTTGCCGGTCGTGTGCCGTGATTATTTCAGCCGTTGGGCTCGTACGGCCGCACGCCTAGCTTGGTCGTCGACAACGAAAAAAGCTCCGATTCCGTACTGAATAGTTCTCGCCTGATGACGTTCCTCTTGGTAGCCATTTACGGGCGTGCTTATCTACGCCTCAGGCTGCCCCCGGGGCAGCCTGCTTAAGGGGCTGGAAGAGTGGGGAGGCACCTTTCCGTTTCCTCTTCCGTGGTTTTGCCTCAGTTTTTACCTGTTCTTTCATAGATTTTCAGTGTAGTGCTTGCTCGTTACTGTCGTACGCTTCGTGTAGACCTAACAGCGTCGACAGCGGCAGTGTAGGCTGTATGCATGGAACACGGAAGCCACGGTAGCCTAGCACATTTCGATATAAATATATATATATATATATGGTCTTCTTGTCCCATTTTATTTTTTTCTAAAAACTTTTTTGGGTTTTAAATATATATATATATATATATATATATATTCATCCATTCTCTTAGTCCTCATTTAAAGTTCTATGTATATAACTTCCTAAGGTTATGAGACTACAGCAATTTAGTTGAATTATTTCATAATATTTTTCTATTCCAACATATATATATATATATATATATATATATATATATATATGTATATATATATATATATATATATATATCTGTTATATGTACTCCCATCGGTAAGATAATAAACGCCTCATTTGCTACAAACTTAGCTCTTCTGATGCGTATATTCAAATAGGAGAACATTTTTAGGATAACCTTTGCTATGTAAAAAACATGCAGCAAAATATAGTATCACCTTAATATTAAATGATTACGTAAATCCTACAAATATATATATATATATATATATATATATATATATAAAACGGATAAAAGAACTGCTCTCGTAGATTGTAATACCCATTTGACACTCGGCGCGATTGAACACGTAGTTAATCCGTCACATGAATCAGTTAACTCGCACCGAGACAGTCTTGGGTATGTGAGACGCGTGTATGTATGGGTGCCGCACAGGCTAACCGAAAACGACGTGACACCCGCCTAAACACTTGCCGCGCGTTAAAAAGACAACGAGCATGCTTGTTTGAGGAAAAACTTGATTACTGGTCCAACACCGTTGGGCCAAAAACAGACCCTCTATGCTAAAAATACTACGTTGTGTGTCTGCTGGGATTGGAAGGGCGTGGAATGCTCGTACTCGATGAGTTGTTCCAGAGCAAACAGTTAATTAACGGTGTATATTACTACCAGTTACTCGACAGTTTGAAGCAGGCCGGCCTCAAAAAGCGCCCCAAACTGTGCAATCGTAGAGGCGTCGTATTCACCATCACGACAACGCCTGTCTGTATATAATTCTGGCGACCTGCGCCGCAGGTTGCTCGCGTACTCTATCCGTTTTGTACTCCTGACCTTGCTCCTTCAGATTATTAACTGCCACACCAACCTCAGAATTTGCTGAGAGGAGAACATTTCGAAAGTTTTGAGGTCTCGAAAACCACATTTTGCAGCTAAAGGCGAGAACGGTTTAAGAAAACTGTCTCGTAAGGAGAGCATTGGACGACGGTCATAGGAAAGGGTGGTGATTATATGATTGACTGAAGTATGTCAGTGAATATATGATTGACTGCAACCTGTCAGTGAATATATGATTGACCGTACGTGGGACATACGTTTCGGAACTTGTCTTACAGATTGGACGGAACCTTCAAACGAATCTAATATATAATGTAATGTTTTTGAACCATATTAATAGAGAAACACATATAGGCGCAACTGTATGGTATCTTTCACCATTCCTGATGTGTGTCGTGCTTATGATCGTTTTAAATGATCCTTTATGAGCAGCGATTCATCAGGTTATGCCATGCCACCAAATGTCAATTCGCATGGCTTGCATGTCAGATAATATAACGTTTGACTTTATTTTTAACACCTGTATATTCATGTAGTCGTAAAATACTGCAATTAACAACTGTCAATTTGTGTTACTAAAGTCACTGCCGCCGCTCAGCCAGGACACGCTAAGTTACTAAAATCTAAAAATATTCAAGCCTCTCCAACAACCACATACTTCTTGACGATCGCGTCGTAGACGATAGCCGGATCTGGTCCTTTAACGACAAACCTCTTGGTAAAACTTAGAGAAAACGTAGGGCCGGGACGCTCCTCCAAAAGCTCTCCCTAGACATACAAAGGGAAACGTTGCATCTGTCCTCCGGATGCTCAGCAAACTACCCGCGGGACCAAAGCTGTTCTGGCTGTGACCACGAACGTTTGGACTAGGAGAGTGTATGCGTTCATTTTGGGGACAATTTGCCGCCCTTATCTCATAATTGAACAGATAAGAATAAAACATGTGTTAAAGTAATTGTTGTTAAATTAAAGTTATAGTTATTTAACAATACGAAGGCTACTATGAGAGGACTTGATTAAGCAAAATAGTCTCTAAGCTGAGAAACGTATTTTGCCGTATTACCAGATGTAACTAATTACCGAAGCATCCTTATCGGCGAGCTGGGAATGCTTTGAAAGATTTGCAGTTACTACTACTACTGCCATCGTGAAACGACGCGATAGTTCTGAAGAACGATTCGTAGTTAAAGGCAGTTTTGCCGGCGGCAGTTTTTCTATTGTTGTTGCTGCTGTGGGGATTGTCCGATGTTGATCGGTGAGCATTGTCGATGCCCACTGCGCAATTAAAATTCCACTTCGCCTTTCTGCTATAATACAATGGATTGGACAGAGAAATTGAGTGGAATTTTTCAGCTTTGAAATCGATCTAATAATTGAACAAGTTAACCGATTTTCTTCACTCAAAAAGTACTCTGCCCATTGTTAGCCACAACCCTACCTTGGGACGTAGACCCCAACAGTGTTTTTGCTGCTCCTGGTGGAGTGAGTTTCTTTCTGTCTGGATGGTTTTAGAGACATGCGAATAGGTGGAAGTTCGACGGTACGATATCCGGTGACTTCGGTAGATACGGCAAAAATGTCCAGTCAAATCTTGCTGTCTTGTGGAAGCTAGATAAACGTACATGCGCCATCGGGTTGTATTGGTGGAAGGTAACGCCCTTTCTAGTTACGGGACTGTGCCTCTTTTTTAAAAGGCGGCAAAGATTCGGTCTAGTTAATCATAGTAAACACCTGTGTCTAAAGTTCGGCCCCGAGGAAGAAACTCGTAGTGGATGATGTCTGTCCTACCCAACACAGAGTAAAATCTTGAGTGAATAGGTTTGTCTCTTAGGCGCGCTCCGGGGAGGCTGGCTTGGGTCGCACTAGGATTTTTCGTGCTACACGTTGTCACTGAAGACGTATGTTTCGTCACAGGTAACAATGCGATCCAAAAACGGGCATTCGTTGTATCTAGCAAGCCAACATTTGCATTTTGTCAGTCCCTCCATTTTGTTGCATACGTTCAAATCGTGAAGTATTAATTGGTTCAACTTTGACACGAAATCATGGGCGCGAAACTGAGTGACGACATTCATGTGACACACCCAGCGCCAGCAATCTTTCTCGAGCAAAATTCATCTTCCAGAACGGGGTTCATACAGAAGACTTAAGTTGTCGGGCCGGAACTTTGCGAACCAAAATGTAGCACGAAGTTTTTGAATTGCTGACCTTGCCGGACACGCTTCAAATACTTTATACAGTATAATAGTATACCTTTTTTAAACTCATGACAAATCGCCGCTCTAACTGAACTTTTTCGTTACTTATTTGACCGAATCATTATAGAAAAAAACAATGAACGAGATCATTTTATGAAGCTTTCGGTTTTACAGGCTTGCGGTCACAAAGAAATTATTTTTGTAAACATAGAATAATTTTCAGGGGCGTCGCGGAGATTCAGAAAACACATCTCAAAATGCAAGTTACTGTACACGGCGCTCATGACTAAATAAGGTGATTGAAGATGAATATGATAGAATAGAATAAATAGAATAAAAAACGCCTTTATTACCGAATAAAGGGTGGAGAAGGAGACTAAGTAGGCAATGACGCTCATGAAGCCGCCTTGCTATGCGATTCTCTGCCTGTACGTCAGGCGAACATCTTATCAATTGTTTCAAGTCTTGCAATACATTTTGGTATAAACACTATTTGACTTCTGCGATTGCTCATTGTCACATCGAAGAAATGGCCGATAAGATCAGCACTTGCAAACTACGATAGCGCTCGCGTGTCGTTGTCCTTCAGTAAAATCGACAGCGACGGAAAGTTTACAGCATTCGGCTCGATATCACATCTTCTACAGAGCTTTTTTATAAATCTTCTCTGAACACCTTCGATCATGGCTATGTGCTTGCACAAGTGTGGGCTCCAGAGGGCTGAACAATATAAAAGTTTAGATAGCACAATTGCTTTATCCAGACGAATATACAAATTTGGGTCCTTGATGATAAAACAATGGAACAGCATGTTCACAAGCATAGATGTTAATTTGACTAGTTTTTTTTAAATGTGCAGAAAATGGTAGATCTGTTGATATTTTTACACCGAGATCTCGCACAACATTGTCCCGTTAAGCTGATACTCCAGATTGACGAAGCCATGTTTCAAAACGAGGCATTTCGAAACGGATAGCTCTATCCCGTTGTCGATGCAACAGCGGCAGATGCCATCGACAGCAGACTGTAGCGCAGAATGCGCTGAGGGAGAGTCCAGGGAATCGTATATCTTTAGGTCGTCAGCGTACAGTAGGTATTTGGCACTCGACGGAATGTAAGCATGGTCTGCATACAGCCATTGGTGCACGGGGACCCTCATATAGGGCCCTCCGTTTTAAGCTCATTAGGTTGAGCTTCATCGTCGTCGCTCACCCATTGACACGAACAGTGAATTTATCCATTTACTGTGCCCAATAACGCTAAAAGATACAACGATGATCCCAATGTACTAAGACATAGGGGTTAATGACAAGCAGGTTTTCAACTGCCAATCTATACCACTGGTAAACCACTTCTCAACGATTGTTCAAGAGCCTGGCCGCGGAAAGACTGAAAAGTCACCTTGAGCCCGTAAATGTATTTTACCTGACTAATTCGAATTTTGTTATTCACGTGCCGTGGACTTCTACGGAGCCCTACATTACTAATCACAGAGAGTTGCTGACCTTTTAAAATCCTGTATGTTCTTATTATCTTGAACTTTGCTCTTTTAAATCTGTGGTCTGGAAAGTCTTGGTAATTTGTTTTTAGAGACGACACTTTCTTGTCTGAGAAAAACTGCCAACATTCGGTGTGTACGGTTCTGTGAGTTTCAAAGGAATATTAGCGGCTTAGCAATTCCACTTCGTGATTGTTTTAGAGCTGTGGCACCTACTGTTAAGTGTTAAGAGAGAACGCTACACGAGACTTTATGATAAAATGCTCGTTTGGAATTTCTATTCCCTCGGCGGCTAAAAAGACTAGTGTGCTCACTGGTGACGTTTTCATAGCCGCCTTGGGAAAAACCGAAGAATTAAGTTTAATATATCCGAACAAATTCAAATTCACCCCTCTCCTTGGGCAAGCTATACAAGCAGTGTGTCGCGCTACTGTTTTTTGTGGTGTGAAGCTGGGTCTACTAACGACATGAGATCACTCACATTCCTCGTCTACCGCGATCACCAGTAGACAAATCCGCCGTCCGACTTTAACTTGCAAGTGTCTATTAGTCGTTATCGCCTAGCGTCAATTTAGGGCCATGCATTTCCTGATTCGAAGAATACAATCGTACATAAGCGAGTGTCTCGATTGGCCGGCCGGACAGCGCAGCGGCAAACGTACGGTAACCACAACAACAGCAATGGCGACGGGTATCTAACCAAGACAAGTTATTTATGGGTGTATCTGCCTGGCTGCTTGAATACTCTGGTGTCAGTCTCCAACCTCGCACGGTCGGCTTGCTGCAGGGCCAAAAAACGAGAAGAAACGAGAGCAGAGGAAAAGCGGAGGACTATGGGACAGAGACGGGCTGCCCTTCAAGCAGCAAGAGGGGCAGAAACCCATCCTTTTATTGACGTAACGCCTTCTACGTTATCTCTAAAAAAAGCCGCAAAAAAGGGAAATGAAGCTAGCCAGGAAGAGAGGGATTAAGCAAGAGAGACAGGCTTAGAGATCCTCTATTCGTTTTTGCATGCAAGGAGAATTGTCGTCAACGCGCGCCCGCGTCAGCATGTTCAAAGGGCTGACATTTACTGGCGTCAACGACTCATTAAGAATCTCTCCACTCTGCAGTTAAGTTTTCGCTGCAGTAGACCTAGAAATGTCTAGGTCTACTGCAGTTATTAGCTTATTTGTTAAATATATTATATACTATGATGATATCAACACCCCGAGCTTACCGTTAGCCAGAAGTTCAGATAGAGGACAGCCGCCTGAAGAACTGCAGCTGCCACGGCGTAGAGAAGGGCAAAGCCAAATGGACGTCGACCCGATATCAGCTCAAAAGCTGATGGCACGTGCTCCTGAAAGTCCCAGAGGGCGCCGTCGTATACAAACCAGTTAGAAGGATTACACAAAGTCATAGCAAACTTTCCGACACTATTTTGTTCTGGTTCGGTTAGGCACAGCAGAATACATTTGACTTATTAGTAGTCGTTTGATTGTAAGCAGCTTACTTGTTGACTTGATTAACCGTCTAACAATTGCAGCCGATGCCGTATGTCGTAGGCTTGGTCAGGTAGAGAACAGATTCGAATTTGTCATAAACAAATTCTCCCCCCTACCCCATTTAGCCGACGATTCGGATTGGCCGTGGGAAAAGTGCTGAATGCTTAAACGAAGTGACGCTTGAGCGCGCAGTATCTTCCAGTCTATCTATCGTTGACTCGAAATACGGCTGAGCGGGACACTCTATGGCAGCGCCGCCTTTGAAACATTGAGGCGGGATGAATGCCCGATAAAGGAGCGTAATGATTCGCCATGCATGTCGTGTGGACATACCTGTAAGTACGTGTATAGATGATAGGCACAGCTTTGTGCATCGTCTTATCCTAAAAAAAAGTTTGTGCAAAGAGGTTGTCGTCCATCACTGGTTGTGACACGAGCGAAAGCAAAAAAAACACTGTGGTGTAGTGGCAGCACGCGTGTCCATGACGGACTTTTAACAAACACCTAACGGAGACGAACTCAACTCGAGCTTACCGAAAGGATGAGTTGCACATCGGCAAAGACCGACCACAAAAATCTCAGCATTATAGCTGCGTTGTGTACAACCTATAATGTACTATTGTGCCGCCACAATTATGTTCGTTGCAAATATTTATTTCTTAAAGTGTAGCCAAGTTTTTTCTGAAAAAGGCTTAACACGTGAAGATGTGAATCCACCAAGCATACTATGTCGTCCGCCTAAGCTTAAGTGTCATGAGAGTGATATGAGGAGGACATATTTGAGGACATAACAGAAATGCAAATATGAATAGCAAATACTCAACTAACTAACGTTGTTGTTGAACAAAAACGCAATACATAAAGCGTGTGCCGCTTGTGCCTGGCTGTATTAGGAATGTCCAAAAAATGCATATATATATTTTAACGGTCTGCTGGTCATCATTAACGGTTTGCTTCTGAGAAGGCCAAACACCTTCGGGCGATTCTCGACTGACTGCACACACATCAGAGTACCAGAAAGTAGTTGTGGGTAGGGCAGGCTGACAAGCTTTTATTTTTGTTGTCGTTTCTTGTCGTCGTCGTCGTTGCTGCTGTTGCTGTTGTTGTTGTTGTTGTTGTTGTTGTTGTTCGTTCCAGTTACCTTTACATTGGGGCTGGTGTCGTCGCCATACTCGGGAGCGACGATATGACCTCGTCGCAAGTTGCAGAGCAACCAGATGACCGTGACCAGTAGGAATGACACGGCGCTAAAAACGCCGCATGCCGAGAAGAAGCCCAGATGGTAGCTGCGCACCAGCGAGTCCAGCAACACTCCACCGATGAGAAACGGAGAGAAAAACAGCGTGATCTCCAACGCCCAGTATGTTACACGGGCGCAGCCCCGCAACGAGTCTGAAACAGTCCAACGCAAAGCGATGCATAAGTATCTCTAAATTAATTTAGACATGAGCTTCCGCATGTATACATATATAAATATATATATATATATATATATGCGCCTGGCTATATATATATATATATATATATATATATATATGTGTATCAAAATAAACATTTGTGATGTAAGAACATGTGCACAGCCTATTCGGGGCATAATATCTAGAAGCATCAATTCTCTGCCCACCCGGTTGATACCAGGCGTAGCAGACAAAAACTCATGCTAAGTAGAACAAAATTACGTGTTAACCATGGAAGGGATGCGTCATCTTTGAAATACGGGCGAAAAGCAGCCGCTGTCTGTGCCCTCCGCGTTAGACGGACCTGTGCCAAGATTGCACAAATGTCTAGGGATAGCGGATCGAAGCCGAATCCATGACTGTCGAAGAAGTAAAAACGAGATTCTTACATAGTAAGGAGAAAAACTCCCGATTGAGTGCAGACAGCAAGGGCTCAAGAACTGATCGACACGGCCCAACTACGAATTTCCGAGAATCCTTCGATTTCGATTAGAAATTTTGCGCGTGAGTCCAACGTGTCCATAGCGACCACGTACAGGCGTGTTCACAAAAACTTCATGTGCAATTCGTATGTCACAGAAGTCAGGCACATATTCTGTGCCGCTTTCTTTTTAAGCGTTGACGAGAAAATGCCACCATAAGAGCAAACATTGCAGGAACGGGAAGGATTTCCCGGCAAGTGCTCATGTTCTGAGTGCGGTGTCCAGTGAGGGAGACGCTATGCTGCCAAACATTTTTCAGAAAAGCGGTTTACTTGCGAGTCATACATACTGTCGTGAAATCACAGCTACATTAAGTATCTTTTTTTAGGGGGTTTAATACCTAAAATACATTTACGTACGACTGAGCAAAAACATACAGGCATACTTGGCTTTCCCCGTAACATGCTCACACTCAGACACCTGTGGGACTCAGCCACCATACAGAAAGTCTCACCAGCAAGCCTTGGCGCTTGGCAAGAGTCGAGCCGAAGGCTTGACGCAATACCCACTAAAACCCTACATTTATGCACGATCGTGCCTACATATCCGAGCAAGATGACTTAGTGGCAAAGCCTTTGCCTTGCATTCGAGAGGACTGGGTTCGAGACCCAGACCGGCCACCCTTAAATTGGTTTGGATGGTTTCCAATTTAGACAAGGTAAATGCCGGAATGGATTAAAAATTAGCCATGACATTTGACAATTAGCCGTGACCCGTACACGTGCCTTACGGAAAATATTTTAGTAAACAATTTAAAACAAATATATGCATCCCATCCGATTAAGATGACCCTCCGGCCTGCGGGATCCTGCGGCACTGAAGAGTAACTAAGCACACATCAAGTGTCTAGGGGATGCCACACGTTCTTCAGCGCCTCTGGTGCTCTCGCTCTTACTAGCCGTTTAGTACAGGAGTAGCTATTTGAACACATGACCACGTTCTGGAGCAAGGACGGCTGGCCGCCCCAACGGCCCCGATTTGAACCTGTTAGACCACGATGTAAGAGTGGTGATCGAGCGAGAGTCTCGACATGCCAGCATAGACTGGCTCACTACCGCGTACCAAAAAAGCTGCGATTCAGATAACTCTCAACAATTTAGATAGGGACAATTAGACACGAGCTCGTGTGTGCGTTAGACCCCGAATCGAAAAAGTGATGCTCAGCGTGAACGGAAGTTTTATTAAACACAAATGCTCGCCGGGAGTTTCCCTGTTGCCCTGCACAAAGAGGTTTATATAAATATCTGTTTTCATTTAGCTACGGCCTGATAAGGGAAGATAAAATACGCGCCCATTTTGACGGAGCCTATATATTTGAAAGCCTATATAAATATATATATATATATATATATATATATATACAATCGGTCGCCGCCTATGTTCTCCTTAATAATTAAGTTAATTAATAAATAAGGTAATTAAGGTAATTATGCAATATGTCATTGGAAGCAAAATCTGACATTTACCAATTTATCTGATAATATATATATATATATATATATATATATATATATATATATATATATATATATATATACATATATATATATATATATATATATATACGAGGTTAAATAGGCCGACTATATGCCGCGGTGCATATATCGCTCAACTCGTCGCAATACATTACAACAAGCTAGCTGGAATCGAGAGGAAAAGTTGGAACTCGGGCAACTCTGCGACGAGATTACGCTATTCAGCTTGCACTCGAGCACTGTCATCTCATCAGGGACCACGGAGCCTAGGAAGTGCAACGATACACCACACTACTATGCTATGCTAGCTGTACGCTGTTATGAGTCAACTGGCTTGGTCCTTGGGAGTCACCACCGACTACTTCTCAACGATATTGCGTCTTGCCTGTAACATTCTCAAGGAATGAGCCAGGTTGACTGTTAGGCAAAGCCGACCCTCTGCCATTACTTGGCGCGCCCTGTATACTATGCGTTTAGTCCCAATGACGTTTCGTACAGGCAA
The DNA here is from genome assembly GCA_003439945.1 of Dermanyssus gallinae. Lineage (NCBI taxonomy): Eukaryota > Metazoa > Arthropoda > Arachnida > Mesostigmata > Dermanyssidae > Dermanyssus > Dermanyssus gallinae. The sequence continues at coordinate 28,785 of QVRM01006140.1, forward strand.
GTGGGGTATTGCGCAATATATGAATCTACTGCACAAGATACAACAGCGTTAGGGTAACAAAAGCTCAGTGCACGTTAAGTTCGCCGGAACTGGGCGAAACGACAACTCAAGAATGACGTCGTTTAGGAAAATCATCACCACATCCTTATTGTTGTCCAAAGTGGCCTACGCGAAGAAACAACTCGTAGCCGAAAGTGGGGGTGGTAATGGAGCGTTGACAAGGAATTCCGCCGTCTGAGGCAGTATAGAGACAGCTATTTGCTGCGGTCTTTGCATCTTTCTCAACCTAAACGATATGTACGGCTGCATATCCACTACAGGCATATATATGTATGTATGTATGTATATATATATATATATATATATATATATATATATATATATAATGTAATGCACGATTTTTATGATACATTTTATACACGTTACCAGTATAAGACGGTCTATTATGTTTCTATTCTAAAATAGTACATTTGCGCTAGGCGCTTATGTAGAAGCACCGCGTTGCGGATACGACTTTTTTTTATATGTTCCGTGACTTATGCACACGCAAAGTTTGAAAGTGTATATATATATATACATATATATAGGTATATATATATATACCTATATATATATATATATATATATATATATATATATATACATAGGTATATATATATATATATATATATATATACATACATATATATACATATATATATATATATATACATACATATATATACATATATATATATATATATATATATATATATAGGCTGAGATAGAGTTCGATGTGTCATCTTTGAACCAAACGAGACCAGCTTATGCTCAGAGCTAAAGAAGGGATCACATGTTAATGTTGTCAATAGCGGCACCATGAGTGGTCAGGAGAGGATCGAAGACGGAGCCGGCGTAATACGTAGGACCAAACCGCTTTACCATATAGCGGAACATTTCTTTAGACTAGGGTTGATTTTCTTCAGTATCCATGGAGATCCGTATGGATGGCTTCCCAGTGTTGGCTCTACTTGTCTAGAGTGTCTACGTGCTAAGTCTCTAAGGTATCTATTTGATGAGGTCCCACATGTATTTGTGTTTTGTTGAGGAGGCGGCGTGTTGTACCTAGTGGCCGTGCGCCCTCTTAAGGGCGCGGTATTTAGCATAATATTATCGATTACTAATGCCAGGAGATGAAGTGGGCCTCTAGTCCGTGGGATAACTCTTCGCAGTTCTGCTAAGTTTTTGGCAGCTTGTTTTTCGCATAGCACCTGAACTGTTTCTATGAGTGCTCTATCCAGGATCACAGAGTCGATGGAATATACTCTCGGGAATGTGGGAGTTTAAACGCTCAGTCGTAGGTTATATTCCATAGGGCTGGTCCAAGTACGGATCCCCGGAGACCTTGGCTGTGACTGCATGGTCTACGTCTTCAAGGTGCTACCGAAGGGGAGGGATGCGCTTTTGTTAACACGTGCTTTTTGTGGGGTTTTCACGAAAGCTTGTTAAACGCGATTTTGGCACCTCAAAAGGTGGCCAGACACCGCGGCCTGTGTTTTCTCTGTGCATTCTGTGTTTCAGCTAAATTTAGCACTTTACTGACAAAGTGTGTATGGCGAAGAGCCTCCTTGCGGTATACCGGGTGTCGGGATAAGGATTAGACGTGCCGTTTTTGGAGGTTCACGATAGTTCCCAATGGAGAGCATTTTATCCATCACGCGTTTATTACAATTAGGTAGTTTCGTAAGAGTATACATTCTGCTTCGGGGGGGGGGGGCGCACCTGAAATTTTTTTTTAGTCGCTTGTAGGCGGCTTTTATTTTTTATTTATTATTACATCACCTATCGGTATTGTTGATTATATTACATTACACGTATTCATTAATCAAGCATCTCAAGAAGATGTCAGCGACCTAACGCCCAGATAGCTGGCGCAGACCGGCATGTTTCATGATGATATTTGGTGCATACAAGGCCGCAAAATTTGCAGCAATACTCATCAGAAGGGTTATGGAACCCACTGCGGTGGCACAGTTTGTGGTGGAACCCATGGACGAAGTAGCGGGTGAGAACGTGTCGTTGCTCGAAGAGCGGTTCCATCCATGTATTGTCCAACATTGCCGGTGTTTTGTAGAAGGCTTCTGGCACTTCCCTCATTTTCTGCTCGAAGTGCCTACGGAACTCTCGCAGTGAGGCGGTGGTCGGAAGTTGAAAGCGGTTTACCATGTCCTCGATGAACGGCGTGGTCCTCGACAGACTATAAGTTAGCCTGTTTTGAGCATTTCTAGGGAGGCCTAAAACTCTCTTAAGGAACGTTGCCTTCACCGTGTCGAGAGCGCTAAGCTGCTGAGCGGATAGGTGTTCCCAGATTAATGTGATACCATAAGATGCCACCGAGGCCACCTTCAGATTAAACAGTATTAAAGCTGTTTTTACTGAGAGCTTCTGTGGAGCCGAGATTGAGGTCATAGCGACAATGCTGCTATTAATTCGCTGAGATATGTGAGCTGCGAAAGATGTGCCGCTTGGCGTTAGTTTAACACCCAGGTAAGTAAACTCCGAGACAAATTCTACAGAGACACCGCCCAAGCTGAGCCTATCACTTTTCCTCAGGGGTCCCCCGAATCTGAATTTCATAGCTTTTGTCTTCGATACGTTAATTGTTAAACCATTTTGCTTGCTATATGTCTCCAGCAGCCTCAGGGACCTTTTTAGATCCATGAACACTCTACTATATACCACCAGGTCATCGCCATAGAGAGTTATGCGGACACAGGGGTAGTGGTCATTGATAAGGCCCGGAAGATCACTGAGTAAGACTGAGAATAAAAGCGGGCTGAGATTATCACCCTGGGGATAGCCGGTGGTTTGTAGGAAAGGCTGGTATTCCTGAATGCCGTCATCTAGAATGACTGGGTTTGCCTTCAGGATAGCTGCCAGTATCCCCAAAACTCGTGGGCCCACACCCGCGGCGGCTAGCTTCTCCATGACAATATCCCTGGGGGCAGTGTCAAACGCCGCTTTGTAGTCTACAAATACAGCGTACAGTGCTTGGTGCTTGACGGTGACTGAGCGCTTCACCTCGTCTAAAAGCTCCTGGGAATGTCTCGCGCGAAATCCATGCTGTTCCGGAGGGATGATTCCCCTTGCTTCAAGATAGAAGCTAAGCCGGCGTGCCAGGAGGCATGACAATATTTTGTAGATGCAGCTTTTCTTTGCAACGCCTCGCCAAGAGGATGGACAAAGCGGGTCACCTTTGCCTTTGGGGATGACCTTTAGCAAGCATTCCGACCAGGTTGCTGGAATTTCACCTGTTTCCAAGCACTTGTCAAAGAGTGCCGTCCAAAGCGGCGTTAGAAGGACCGCCGCCCTTATATGTTCATTCCGGACGAGGTCGGGTCCGAAGGCCTTCTTATTCTTCAACTTTTCGATCGCACTTTGAACTTCCATAAGAGAGAACGGAGCATCTATCTGCTGGGATAGTAGACTCTCGTATTCATCCGATAATTCGCACGATAACGGGATGATCCCTGGTGTGCTATCTGTTGTTGTGAATGCGTCGATGAAGTGTTGGCGCAGACGGTCGGAGGCAACTGGACAACTAGAGAACGTAAAGTTCCTTTTAAGGGCGCAGTGAGGCTCAAACCTGGCTCTTCGAATCATACGATTTTCATTTTCCTTGGCGAACAAGATTTTCTTGAATTCTATTAGCTGTCGGTACCAGCGACGATGTCTACAATAAAAGTCTCTCATCTCTGGGTGTTCTCGGGACAGAATGAGAGCCTGAATAACATAAGCTCTCACACGGTAGCAATATGAGTCGAACCACTCAGGTGACCGACTTCCCCTTAGAGTACGCCTATATGTAGAGGAGCGCACCGCTGTTGTCAGCACCTGGAACTTTTCGTGGCCAAATGCGTTCAGACACAATTCTGATCTCTTAGATGAATTGGCTTAAATATAGCATCTGTTTTCAACTTAAAGGGCACCAGCTATGACCCGAGTCTTTGCAGGAAGAGCGCAGTAATGGTCGGTCGGGCTTACTTCTACTGGCAGTAGCGGCTGTGCGTAGTGCATTTTTTGCGCACGATCTTGTACCCTTTGCCGCAAGGATGTCCTGCGACCTATTCGCACACAGAGTTCCAGTGGTCCACTTTGCTCTTTTTAATTGCCCTATGTAGGGCTCTTTGTGCTGCTCTATTTTCTCCCATAAAACGGAGAGACTTTTAGTGAAGGGAGAATTCCCATTCCAGTTTCATTGATATTGTGGGCCAGGGTGCGCTTCTGTACGCCATATATATATATATATATATATATATATATATATATATATATAGCAAATTAAACTGTAATTATTATTATAAAATAAAATATATAAATATATATATATATATATATATATTTAGAGAGAGAGCTTGGGGCCAAGTGTCTTGAGAACCTACCGGCGCTGTTCCTGCAAACAGGAGCATACTTGCCCGTGGAAAACACCGGTGTGTCACACTTAGCACAATATGCACAAAGCTGACTGATTCCTCAAAACACAAACTGAAGACAATACGGAGTGTTCAGCATCTCCAGCTGTGGCGAGAGAATGGCCGACGCCTTTGTCGTTCATCTGATCAATCGCAGCTATTTGTTGCGCCTGTTCCTCCATGTTATTCTGCTTGCTTAGTTTATCAACTGCTACGGGTTTGCGTTAACTAGTTGTAAATCTAAAGCCGTATGCGATACGTCGTCTGGCAGTGGAACCCACTTATCCTCGTTGTAGCGGCAAACTTGTTCCATTTAGGTGATAAGGCTCGAGAGGAGACCCGAGCCTCCACTATTAGGGGGAGCGATTCCCGACACCAGTCTCGGTGTCTTCGAGGGACCTACGACAGAAACAGCAATTTGCAAAACCACATGAATCTCCGTTCTTTCTGAAGACGTCGGTAGCGAACCTGTAGCCAAGACGACTGCCTAAGCTGAACGTTCAGGATAACCTGGAAGATACTTCGCAAGGTTTTTGTTGAAAGAGTAAAGCAGATCCAGTTTGGCAAAGGCTTGTGAGCAGTAAAGAAAGTACATCAGTCCCAGGGTTGACGGGCTCGAGCGTAGGTAAAAGCTTGCATGGGCGTGTAAGACCCGCATTTGAGAACACCAGTAATAGCGGTCAAAACCGTCTTTAGTTAAAAATATGACAATAGAGTTGTCATGAATTGGCGTCCCTAGAAGCCCGAAATTATGTTCAGGGATTAACTTGACGGCTGTCAGAAGGTTACATTCCAAGTAAAGCGCCGCTATAAGGACCCTCTTGAGAAGGAATGAGAAACCTCGGTATTATCCAACTTAATCCCTGTGACAAGTCCGAAACCAAGACGTAGAGTATGGGGGGACTAAGACTGCTCCCCTGAGCCACTCCTTTTGTTTGGACTAAGGGTTCATGCCCAGACACACCGTCGTCGAGGATAACTGTACCCTGTTGAATGAATGAGGCAATTAGCTGAAGAAATGAGAGCGGAAGCCCTAGGTACGCCGCCTTATTCACAACTAATTTTCGCAAAGCTGTGTCAAAGGCTAATTTAAAGTCCACAAAAACGATGTAAAGTGGTTTAGTTATTTGGAGAGATTCGACCGCGTCTTGCAGAGAACACGGGGCAAGCAGTCAATGTCGGCGTTCGTCTTCTAAATCCATGCTGAATATGAATCAACTTATACGGATGTCTCATGGCTTCCAGAATGATACGGTTCTCCCATTCAAAGCATAGTCACTTTTAACTGATCTGATCACCTGTTTGTACGTCCTGTTGGGCCAATAATATGACCGCAGCATACCGTCTTCTAATCGGGACAAAATATAAGCTTGAACAACACAATGCTTAAACTTACGCAGCTCTGCGTTCATCCAAGGGATGCTGTGCCTCGATCTCTTCGCACAGACGCTTCGTCGTATGACTAAACTATACGGCTGGCGTACTCCTAAAACGAGAAGTGGCAACATTTTTTGGGCATGTAGAACGAGATGATTCAAGTATAGCGACTTTGAGCATTTTTATGTTCGTAGAACTAGAGATTCCGCCGACAGACGTGCACTGATTCCAACCGGAAGATGCTATTGCCTCAAAAGGTGTCAGTTGCGACTGCACGCTCTCGTACGTCACGGAAATCTATTCAATGTTTTTGCAAATATATCGACCGTTGATGTGCCCATCGTAAATCAACTGATCGAGCGACCGACACAGCTTATCGAGAGATCGATTAATCGCTCAGTACGTAGTAAAGTAAAGTTTTCGGGCTGTCGAGCCCGGTGGCGTGGTGGATTAAGTCTCCGCCTCGCAACCGGAGGAGACACATAGGTGCGTGGGTTCGAGCCCCACCGTTGCACATTTGTATTTATGGGGGTCCGTCTATGAAGCAATGCGAAAAACAGTTCCGTGGACGTTATATCTTGGCTAAGGGTCAGTAACAATACTACAATTCTCGGAAATTGAAATAGTTAGACACAGTTGTCATCACTTTATAGAATTGTTACTTTGCCAGGCTTGCCATTGTACCAAACGGCTAAGCATCCGGCTGGTCTTCCTGGCCTTGCGGATTTGCCCTGCTGACTTACCATCTCTAATCACTAAACGACAAAAATTCATTTAGATGCTGCTCTATGCCGAAGATTTGGATTCTGTTCTCCAGAAGTCATGTTCACATCCAGCAGGAGCTTGCAACTCTGCAAAAGTAAGCTAACTACCTGGCTAGAAACGCGGATAAAACAAATGCTGTTCGATTCAGAGAAGGCAGAAGGCTAACTAGCGACGGTGGGTTTCCTTTTCAGGGGAACCTTGTCCAGTAAGTTAAACACTTCGCCTAACTCGGTGTCGAACTACTAACAACCTCTTGGTGGCATTTTACGCGACATGCCAAGGAAAGCATCCATAACCGGCTATCCACTTGGCGGCTGAAACACGTCTCTTCACAAATACTTTGCAGCGAAGCTACTCCCCTCCCTAACACTAAGGCGTCTAAGAGCCTTAATATAGAAAATCGTAACCTCACTCATCGATTCGCTGTGCATGGGTTTTACCACAAAATTTGTGCACGACCTGGCAACCATGAAGCTGACGAATCCTGTGCTTGTCAACGAATACAGCAGTTTTTTTATATGAACCTTTGCTAGCTGTGTAGCAGACTTTGTTTATCAGACCTGCAAGCTCCACAGACGTGTTATCGCGAATACCCCGAGGTAAACAGGAAACCATCTTAGATACGGTCTTGATTTTAGACGTCGCGACGATAACGTTCTGGTGCGAGACCTGTACCGCTAAGCTTGCAGAAAAGTTTGTGTGGGGTCTGTCGCCTCATGGGAGGGCTCGGACTTTTGCTTTCGAGTGTGTTGGCATGAAGAACGATTTAGCTCGGCGGATCTCTCGAAGTGGTCTTTAGTGCGCCGTCACATGAGACGGCAGGGGAAGTCACTGCCACCGCGTGATTTGACGGTTGTGTGGAGATCGACGTAAAGGTTTAAGCTAGAGAAATCGCGCGAGAACAGCGCCATCTCAATAGCGCTGCTGAGTGACGTGTTTTGTAGTGGTGTCAATAATGCTCGTTATGATATTTTTGATAATGGCGAAAACATTTATATGAAGATCATCCCCTTGAGGTAAAACGCCATCGTAGTTGCCTTCTAGAGCTTAGCTAGTGGTCGTAAAGCAAGCCCAATCCCGTTTCGGACAACCGCTGACAAGAAAGACCGTTTGGAAAAACATCGCGATAGCTGGATGTTGCTGACGGGGGAGCGGAGGCGTTCAGCTGAATGCTAGTGGAGCTGATGTCCTAAGCTATTTCATTTTAGGGCGTTTTAACGTATTGAAAGTGAGAGATAAAAAATGCGTCACAAAATTTCGATTTTGGCCATGTTCTCAGTACGACTACTCTTCTTTAACTCGTCAACGTTGATTGTTTTTCATGAGCAAAGCACACGTTCCGGCATGTTCGGTTTCTCTATTAAAAAACTGAATTACTCCGCATATTTTTGTAACACTGTGTCCTCTCAGTCATATCACCGATTTATTCGTTTTTGATCGTTTCTCCTAAAGAGAGCATTTCTGCTTCTCTATTTCTTTATTTAATTAAACTCTATAATCCCCTCAAGTACGACTAAAACGTTTATATATATATATATATATATATATATATATATATATATACCTGTATATATATATATATATATACCTGTATATATATATATATATATATATATATACGTGTGTCCATCTCAATATATACACGAGCATGGGCAAATGCACTGAGAGGCGGCGGGAAAGTCATCGGAGTGACCACACCGGCCAACTCAAACTTGGTACTTTGGATGATCCTTGATCCGGGAGGCACGAGAGGTCTCCTCCCATTTTCCCCACTTTGTCATGATCCAACAGAGCGCGTGGCCAGGGGCTTACGTTGCCGATATCCTTACGGCGACGCCACCTAGAACAACAACAACTACTACCACAACAGCAACAACCCCCTACACACATCTGCATACATGATGAACGGAGGTAGACAGAAATACGCAGCAGCAGTATGGGCAACAGCTGTACTAGAAGGGCTGCTGTATCTGATGTCAAGCGCGAAAGATCTACGCGGGCGAAGTCTGTGCGAAACCGCCTATATAGACTGACCGGCGGACGGACTGACCGATGACAGAGGCAGGTGTAGATGTGGGCTTAGAGGGCAGCGCCAATCGACTTACTCCACAACACCATCATCACGCATCCGCATTTGAAACTTAGACGAATGGATGCTTAATCATGCAGCGTGATCTTCGCGTGACCGGCCAGATTGCCCACTTGGGGTGTCAGTCAGCAACAGGATTGCAGAATATATATATATATATATATATATACAAATTCCATTTATTCACACATTCAGTGTCGATAATACCTAAGTACAAAGATTTGGCGCAGCGTCAGGAGCTCACAAATGCAGTTACAAGGATTGTATAAAATATAGAATATATACATATACTATATATATATATATATATATATATATATATATATATATATAGTTATCGTAGAAGCCAATCGGTCTTACTTTAGTCAAGATCGGGCTCACCAAGCAAGAGGCATAGACGATCAGAATTACGTTTAGCTTTTGCCGCAGTGCCGCAACTTCCCTCTAGTCAAGCACAGATCGCGGTTCCAGACCAACAACCTGCTCCTCAGGCCCGTCCTCCAGGTCCAAAAGTCGCTGGCTGAAATTGACTTTAAAAAGCACGAAGAACTCATTTGTCTAATACAGGAAGCCCTAATTAGCTGGCGTTCCTTGACTGCAGGCAGTAATCCAGCTGTGTGCGAAAGTATTCACTCAGAAGCTAGAGGTTGGCCATAACGCGACGGTTATGATACCAGACCAATTGCAGGCTGAGTCATCATCGGTCATTTCTCCATTACCGTGCTTCGCGTACACGTCATCTACGCACGGTGTGATGATTCATATGTCGCCGCTTGTTACGACAGGCCAAGTAGAATATAGGCCATGTGCTTCCTGCAGGTGGGGTGCAGAAGGCCCTCCAACTGGCTAGCTGGCTGGCCATCCGCCGACCAATATGGTCTTGCCGCCGGGTGCAATACCTTGACCTTTCGGTAATGCTTAGCGCACGCACGCAGAAATCAGGCCCTAGGCACGGCCCGGCGCGGCCCTCGTTGTAAACGCAGACTGTATCGCCACGTAGGTCGGCCCAATGGGACACCCCAGCCGTTATCCTTATAACCGTTCTCAGCACAGCCAAATGAGAAACCGTCACCCTGTGCAGGTCGGCATGCAGGTAGGCAGGCAAGCAAGCAAGCGAACGAACGAGAAATAGGATTGTCGACGTCCACCGTTCAGCGAATAGCCGCAACTGATTTATTACCCGTTTCTGTCGCTCACCGAACGCGGACTTTAGTTGCGACACATCTTTCCGCTCGGGTTCCTGCTGTCTCCTCCAGCACGTTGTTTTGCGGTAGAGGTCGACGGTCGATGAGGTAATATATATGTATATATATATATATATATATATATATATATATATATATATGAATGAAGCATAGAGCTTTATTCATGAGTACATGCAAATATACTTGAATGCAAACACCCTCTGTATTGAGAAGAGGTTGTCCAGGAGCCAGATCGAATATCGTGTGTTCGGTGCATCGAAATAAAGAAATTAGTTCAAACTAACCAAAATAATACAATATGAATAATTGTATAATAACAATTATAATTAAGGAAGCACGTTAAGGAGTATTTGCAAATATACTTTGAACAAATAAACAATGTTTTGCAAATAATTGTAATGTAATACAAAGAATACAAATAAAGATACAGAAACTATATAGTAGTGCAATGATTTGTACTCAGTTGAGTAGCGTCAATTGAATTTGAAACTGAAATGGCAACCGGAGGCGACGTCGGCAGAAAGGTTGGGAATAGCAACGGCGCTATTTTGAAAAGGATATGATGCAGAAGCAGGTGTTGGGCTAGAAAAGGTTGTTTTTGTATGCGAAAAGAGCGGCTCGACAAAATATCACCTATTTCAAGTTCAGGCAGCCGGGCTTCACAAGAAGCTCAGCAGCTCGCCAAGCTCTCAACTAATTTCGTGTAACCCACTTAATCTAGGGACAGCGGCAAGAATGTGTATCACTTGTATCGGCTCCTGAGTCAAACGCACAACAAATAATTTGAGAGAAAAAACGTGATAGCACGCAATGAATTCGCTTAGCGCTGGCAATGCAGAGGTATGCTTTGCGGTTGTAGTGGTGGTACGTCCTTTGTAACCGCTTGCTGCTAAATAGGAATCCATTTCTAATTGGTTCATCATTGAATGGCCTAATATCGCGTCATCCAACGGTTCGGTGTGCGACTCGGCTATCTTTATGGGTTCTTCTTCATACGCTGCTCTACACACACACATATATATATATATATATATATATATATATATATAGCGCTCACAAAGTTACGATATTTATAAGCAACGAGTACAATTCCGATTTGAAGCTGGTGGCGAGGAGGCTGAAGCCCTTGATGGCAAACAGCTGAGAATCGACAAAAACCCTAGTCGTCGAAGGACAGCGCAATAGATTTTGATGTGTGGCATCCCCGTACCACGACCTTGGTATCCCGGCGTTACTTGGCTATTCTGCCATGTTATGACTTGTAAGCTATGGTTGCCCCATTGCTGCCGATGGCGCCGGCCGTGTCGAAAACTTCGAAAGTTTAACGTCTGTGTGCACCCACAGGGGGCTTGTGCGTCAAAAACACTATCGAACTATCGGCAAAGGCACATACGTACAAGCGAGATAGATGCGGTGCCAGTGCAATAGGCAAATCCTAATCGTACATAGAACGTCGGTCACTGTCGACCAATAGCCAACTTCGGCGCAGCGTATCACTTTGAGTTTTATAGTACATTTTTTGTTATTGTCTGGAATACATACGTGTACACTATTATATATATATATATATATATATATATATATATATATATATGTCAGAAATCATCGCTTGTTTATAACCAAAAAATAGTTTACTAAGTATCTATCTCAGACGCGGGCACATTGAGTAGGCACATTACTGTGATGCAGAAGGCACTTTGGTTCTGCCTACAGATTCGGTTGTTTGCGATGCGCAGCACTACTGTCATGGAAAAGTACAACAGAGTATAGCGTTTGTAGAGCGCGTAAGTATGGCACTTTACGGGAGTCATGTAAAACCATTAACCTGAATTGAGATTGTTGCGAGCCCGCTTTGCACATTTTGGCCTTGTGCTGATTGCTATTCTCAGTCCTACCGAAGCAACGCCTCATGACAGGTAATGACAGCTTTGATAAAGGTAGGGGTCATGCGGACACCCTCCTGAAGCTGAACCTCCAGTCGAAAAGACTGTACTAACCACGTCTAGACCTACCCTGTATATACACCCAATATCGTAGTGCAATGCGGCTATCCTGCATGACAACAAAAATCTATAATTAGTCAATGACATTGACATTATAGCTTGTAACGAGAGAGTTGTTTTGTCCTGCCACAATAACGAAATGCGTGTATCTACCTCTCTGTGAGCATTTTTTTTATGGAGGAAAGTTAAGTACTGTTACGTACTATTGCAGCGAGTAAGGAAAAAGAAGGGTCACACCTCCCATCTCGAGCAGTGTGGGAGTCGACCCAGCGGATGGGTATTAGCCCGCTAAGACCCATATCCACTTGACGCACGTTCCCCCTTAAGCTTCACCATCTGGTGGCCCAGATATCCAGGGAACAGTACAATCTCTCACCCTCTGTGAGCTGCTCATGGCGTAATAAAGCCTAGAATCTCTTAAACCTTATGAGTAGTATCTACTTAGGAATTCCTCAGCATTTGCTAAATCATACGCATTACGGTTTGGACTTCATCCAATTTGATTACTTGAGTATCGGCAGTTGTATCGACTCTTAATGCCCACTATCGTCGATCGCTTTTTAATTGTTTGTTTGCCGCCGTCGAACGGTTGGGATTCCGTCGGCGACGTAACGCGATGTCTTTAGCAGTGATTGCCGAGATAGAAGTGTTCTCGGTGGTGGTAGATAGATTTTAGGCTGTGGTTCATCTTCGGCAACGCTTGTATTGCAATGCACACTGTCCGCCGCATTGTGGTTTAAGGGTCTTCATAGTTTGTTGCTGGGTCCTTTGTTGTGTGGGCTTTATAGTTGCTTCTTTTCCGAGTTGGTATATCTCGGAACATATCTATAATACTATAGGTATCCTTTGGAAGGATTTCACATAAGCCACAATCATGAATCGCACCAATTCGCGTTGCACCTATTATTATTATTATCATTATTGCGAATTATTTAATAAACAGAAGTCCGCCGTTTAATGTGCGGACTCCTGGTATTCGCTGTGCCGCTAAACATACACGTTATCGTAAATTGAATCACCTGACAAATTCGTAACAGTAGTGACTTGGGTGACTAATGCACGGTTCCAGAGAGCTGAGCGTAGGATGACGGTGGAATTCTTTCTTCTTCCATGCTTGTTAAATTGCGTTGTAGATTGCCCTGCTGTGACAGTGCTTTTCTAGAGAAAGTTTAATTAAAACCCCTTGGAAGTGCAGAACTGAGGGCACGCTAAAGGTGCCTGAAAAGGTAAAGACAAACTGATGACATCTATTTAGAAATCTCTTCAGATGTTTGCCCTTGACAGCTACTTCGGCGAGTAATAAAACATGCAGTGAAGTCCAAACAACGCCCATTGCTAAACCTATACAATAGCCGGCGGCAACAAGAAAGATCTTTCGAATAATCAAATATTTACGCATACATGCTTATATTAGCTAGAACTATTAATATAGTCTTATTTTTGTGAATCATGTCGCGTTCTGCATTTTCAACTATGTGTAGGGTGTACGTGACACCGCACCCTTTCCATAATATAAATTAGAAGCTACAAAAAATTGTCGGAGCATGTTGTGTGTCCGATTAAAGGTTCTGGTCTTTAGCCTGTAAGGATTTTTCTGGGCTTTCTGGAGGGGACCGCACTACTATGTCCCCTTAAAAACATGACCCCGTACATGAATAACCGTAGCGAATGCAGCATCGTAACAATTGGCAACAACAAACTGCGAAAGATCATCAACAAAATAGTAGAAATTAACAGCTAATTTTGCTCCAAAAAAATTAGCATTGCGACTCTGACCATATGACTGATAAGGTTTGCCATTTAGAGTCTGATCTACTTTCAGTGGACAGCTCGAAACTAGCTGAAATGGGCGCAATGATTACTCAATCGAACGATAGCGAAGCAATCATTGCGCCCGGTTCAGCGCCCATAATGTCAATAGAAGGATAGCGAATCAAATCGTAACGAAGAATCTCTGGAACAACGAGTGCGGCACCAGATTACGTAACCTGAGGGCCTGCCACGGGACCTCTCGAAGACCCGTCAACTCACACTAGCTCCAATGTGGCTCCTCCGCCTGCACCTACCGAGCACATGTGGTCTAAACCACCAACAACAGACCCACGTCATCCACAAGCAGGGAGAACATAAATGCAGCAGTTCGGTTATTTCCAAGGAGTTCCTTTGTCGGATTGGACTTTATCCACCCGAGACTACTATCCAACTATTTGCTGTCCCAGAACCGTGGGTAGACAGGAAATAACTTGGCAACATCTATAGCTAACGTCAGCGGATCTTTTAAATTTAGCTGTGAACCGCTCTGACCGATAGCATTCTCGTCATGCCTGAACTCGCCCCACGTTCTTGTTTAAGTTCTTTCAAATAACACTGATATTGAAACACTTATTTAAACACTTATATTTTATTGAGTCTTCGTGTAGAGGTTCAACTTGTCTTGTCACACTTGAATTAGTCATACCATCCCAAACAAACGCATAACAGGGAAACTGCCTAGGTTTGCCCTTGTTCTGCCTGGCAGTCTTATGTTTGATCAAACAGCTTGAAAATCCGCCTAAGATATGGCACTAATATGATGGGGTACTGGCAGGTGATGCCTTCGCAACCGTTAGCACCTTACAGAAGATGATCAACTCCGAGAAGGCCAGCGGCTTGGCCATAAATCCCTCATAATGCGCACTCTTCGTAGGGAATACCAACGCAGATTTAACAAGCTCTGAGATCATTGATCACACATAGTTACCGGGCTGCGTTATACTTAACGCAGCCGAAGACGAGCGGTACCCCTATAGACCGTGCAACAGAAGTAGCTGGGTACACTATAAGGACATATATAGCAAAAGAGTAACTTGCCCCAGTAGTTCTTTCCCTTGTGGGGTGTTAGAGTGGCCTTTACCTGTTAAGGTGCTCTTACTTGGCCATCCGCTTGACCCAAATTTATTAAATGTATTTACCATACTGACTAAACTAATGAGCTGCGACGTTGCAATGACCTACGGCTGATACGATAACCAATCCGCTTAACATCAAACTGGCCGATACAGCTTAACGCCAGATTTTTCCAGTAGCGTAAGTAGGCCTTGGCTTACCAGGTCCAGCAATGCTCGCACTCGAATGACAGTTGCTGCCACACATCAGGCTTTCGGCAGGGTCAGGGACCTCCTCGACGAAATCTGCTAGGTCGAATTTACTTCCATTGATCACGAGCGGCTTGGTTGAGAAAAGGCATCATTTCTCAGAGGGATTGCTCGTCCCTTCTAACCGATCAATAAGCGTATTTACTTATTGATCGAGCAAACAATAACTCTACCAGGACTCGGCTTAGGGCAGCCTCTGCAAAACATGCAACTGAATGCCTAGATGCCCTGCCTAGTCAGGGCATCATTAGGAATCTTAATGGATGATCCAAGTGCAAGATTGTGTGTCGACCCCAGACTCGGTACGTCTATTGCTCACCCCCACATATGTCGATGCGGGAAGCCGGTATGCTTTAGAGCTGACGACGCGCCCTCAGTGAAGGCCGTTGACCACGTTACGCGGCTATTGACGATATACAAACAAGGACCCCGAGAGCAACAGGCTAGTTGAGCCAGCGTTTGAAGATAACTACGGGAGATAATACAGAAAGCCGCACAGTTCTTCCGCCAGAGACGTCTACTTAAGAATAATTGTGATCTATATATACACATATGTATAAGAGATAGGACGGGAGAAAGAGGGGATATGCGATCGGTGATAGAGAAGCTCTAATGGCTCCATTCTCTGGGAAGTGATTTTCGCATAATATTCGTGCTAGCGCTTACGCAAAGGGAGCCTTCGACGGCTCGGTGGTTTGATTTGACCCGCCACAGCATGTCGTAAGAGATTGTCTTGTCTCATGGCGTACTTTCTTGCTCACAACTCCGCCTGAACGTTGTCTTAACTATAAGGCGGTCAATGGCCAATAACCAGTGGCTCTTCTGGCCTTCAAAACTAAAATAAATTTTGCTTACGTGATCCTTGTGGCCGCAGGGCACTGGCAGTTGGGAGCCTGTACTGTTTACCCCCTGTACAAAGAAGCTCGCGAAGCAGCGTGGCGTCAGCCCTGAGGTTGCTACAGTGTATGAAACGGTGATCAGCCGAACGCCAATAGGACAAAACAAACTTCCTTTATGAATGGGCAGCTGCTCGTAGGTAAATGTGTAGGACAGTCTTTATAACGCGGAACTCGCGTCTTTCTAAACGTTAACTTGGGAAGACGACACGCACAACCCTATACTATAAGAGTACTAAACCTCGTCGGAACGACTTGTACAATATTTTTACGCACATTTTGACGTCACGTTCAATTGTTGTGTAAGCATTTCACTTAGTGTGTAAATCATCGAACGAAATGTTTGTATATGTACCTCACCTGGACTAGATTCTGGATGTTTGGGCGTTTCACACTGTTTGGCCATATGTCGGCGTCGTTCGGCCATCCAGAACAGAAAAAAACGGGAAAAAAGGTGAGAAACGGTTTCAAAAGGGCTCCCATTGGAGTAATTCCGAAGAAAATGCCTGTCTACGATACATCCGTGGACTACGTGGACTGGTGGTAGAATCCACCAAATTCAAGATTTTTTTTGCGAAATTCAAAAAGAAGAAGAAGAATACTTTATTCTGCTATCGGGTGACTTCATCAATGACTTCGTTAGGCTTGTGACACGCCTTGGCTGCGCTTCTGAAGCGGCAGTAGTTGTGAGATGACAGGCGTTCTTGTGCGGCAGTGGCGGCGTGGTCTAGGGGACTAGTGCGCTAGTCATGGTTGTCATCTACCGGGGTGTCGCCGGTTCGATCCCTGTTGTTGGTCGAATTTTCTTTGAGCGATGCTCATTGAGAATAGATGATAAACCATACCGCTGAGAGTCAGCGGCCACGCTACCACAAGGACTGTTGGGGAAAACCTAGATATCTTAACATGTCCGGCCCTCGGTGTATTGAAGATATACCTCAGATTAAGTTCAAAACCCGCAAGGAACGTCTAGGAGGATAGTCTAGAATTAAAAACAACCCCTTTAGAAAAATGTTTTAATTCAAGAATATCTTGTGCGGTGGCATGTTTGGAAGGGCCCTAGGAACATACCTGCAAAACGTGGTTCCAACAACCTTCCAAGGTCAGACATCAGCTACTCTAACCCCGAGGCTCCCCGGGTTTCCTAGACTACCTATTCGGCTACCAGTCATTAGATGGCCGTCAAACCGGCTGTTTCCTACAAACGACACAATGTAAATCTCGTTAGGCTAAAAGCCAACCCCGACCCTAATGGGTTGAACCGGTTTTCACTTGAACGTCAACAGAGAGTAACAGCTTTTCATGGTTGGGCGCCCGCTAGAGATAGGGATGCGCGTAATTTTTCAGATAATGTTCAAACATAATCTGCGCATGATATTGTGTTGCATTGAAGACGCAGCTTTAATGCAACGTGCAACTTTATCGATCTTCTCTATTGTTCTTTGTTGTGGTAGCTGGTGGTACAGGACCGTAGAAATGATCTGGTTTTATTCCAGAATTCGTTTGTAGTAAACGATTACTTTCATACTTAATAGTGTCTTGACATCTCGCTTCAACGAATCTTGGGCAGAGCCCCATGTAATGCCTAAACGAACATGTTGAGATAGATACTTCACACAAGGGGCATTGTTAATTATGTTACGATATGCCTAGCTTGTGTGTATGGATACTATCACGTGTCCGCTTTGTCGGGGCCAGACGAAGACAATTTCAGACTGCGCCTCGAACAAAGACGGCCTTTCCCCGTCGGATGTCAAGATGCAGACGTTACTTAACGAAGAAAGACGATCTGCTATCTGCTATCACCGAATGACAGATTTAATAGACTGCCGACTTTGCAGATTAATTGCCTGGCCCGAACGCCAGGAGCACTCAAATAGTGGAGCGCAAGAAAGCAGAATTTGTAGAGATACCCGGATTGACGAGTATTTTGTTCGTAGCCTGTTGGTATCCACACGGTGGGCTACGCGGTCAGTTTCAGGTGCGTCACCACCGCTGCCGCCGACCATAGACTGTGCTAGGGGGTCGGGAGACAGTTACATCCCGAACGAGCGTTTTTTCTCGCTCAAAGGGTGTGAGTGTCGTCCTGTCTGGACGCTTGGCGTCGTCCGCGCATAGGCCGGGCATGCCTAGGGCGTCATCCTGCAATGACGATACGCGACAGGCCGTGGTTCGTATTTTGTCGACGAGGTGACCTCATTGACACCAATGAGAGCTGACTAGGTTAGCTCCTAGAATAAAGACTGATATATATATATATATATATATATATATATATATATATATATATATATATATATATATATATATATATATATATATATATATATATATATATATATATATATATATATATATATATATATATATAATATAATAATATTTAATAATAATAATAATAATAATAATAATAATTAAGTTTTGGAAAAGCAAATCATGTATGCACCTTTGTTGATACAATGAAACAGGCAAACTGGTTCATAATACGAGTAAATGGAGGCAATGGTATTTTCATAAATCTTTAATTAAAAAAGATAAGCAAGTTTGCTAAATTGTTCATGACGTCGTTACCTGCGAGCGAAAAACTGGCCGAAGACCGTTCTCATCGGAATTACTTTCGTTTTACTTCGCTGCAGTCCTACTGTTACTTCATTTCTTGGAACTTACGTGGATGATGCAGAAATATTGCATAGAAGGAGAAAGCACACAGAGTGCTCCCGATAAGGATACTCGATATGTGTTGGAGTGTTCTTGCATATAGCTTTTCGGCATCGCCAGATAAAGCAATAACTCTTACTGAGGATCGCGATGTTTCGCTTATTATCGCGCCTGTTAAGCCTCTTATAGACAGCCAAGTGGGCCAGCATATATACTCGTCTATATATATATAAATATATATATATATATATATATAGCGAAACAAGAATCACTTTTTAATATTCCTCCGTCGACCGACGTAAAACGTGGCCCAATCAACGGACGGATAAGTATTAAATAAACCAGACACCACCCCACTCAGCCTGTCATGCGCTAATTAGACGTGACATGAAATTGGCTCAGTGCGCAAAGTGCGCCGTTTGCCGCACGTATCGGTTTTTGCCTGACGCCGACGCGAACGCTTGCTGGTTCTGTACTCGTTACGTCATGTCGGTCCCTTGAGCGCGATTCCCTGTGCGAGTATCCTGGTTGTCACTTCTATCATTACCAGAATCATGGCCGTCGGTGTCGACTAGGTCAAGCCATGACTATGGCAAGTTTGAAGGAAGGCAGAGAGGGGCCGTGCACCGTTCATTGCAGTGCATCATCCTAAATAGGAAAATATAGTCGTTGTCAGCCATTAGTTGCTTAAACGCTCTTCAACGGCGGGAAAGGGTGAGGAAGGAGTAGGCATGGTTAGCAATTCTGAAACTTCGGCGGAGTCTTATATGTATATATATATATATATATATATATTAGAGCATAAAAAAGTTATTTCGGTTTTGGCGCTATAAAGAAAACACATGTATAGGAGACACGGGAGGTCTTATTTATTGTTTTATATATTCTCCGCCGGAAGATACAACCTCTGCCCAACGATTTACAAGGTTTTCGATTTCTTTTCTGTAAAAGTCTGGGTTTTTAGTGGCAAAATATTATTTCAGTCCTGAACGCACGTGTTCGATAGAAGTGCATTCTTTACCACTTATAAAATTTGACATTGATCTGAATCGGTGGTAATCAGATGGTGCTAAGTCGGGGGAATACGGTGGATGTTCCAAAAATTCCCATTTTAGCTGGAAAATTTTCGAAAGGGTCTCCCTATTACGCGGGGCCTTGCGTTGTCTTGGTGGAACAGGACACCCTTCCTTGAAATTAGTGCAGGGTACGACTGCTTTAATTTTTCGTGAACCTTTTCGAGTTGTTGATAGTACACGGCCGTATTTATCGTCTGGTTACGTGGTAAAAGTTCATAGTGTACTATTCCGCCCACATTCCACCAAATACACAATAAAACCTTGTTTGCGTGTATATCCTTTTTGGGCTGGGTGACGGAGGTGCCAGGTTCACTTGGCCAGAACCTTTTCCTGACAGGAGAGTCGTAGAAGACCCATTTTTCATCGCAGGTCACAAAACGATCGAAAAAAGGCAAATTTTGATGCCTGCTGAGCAAAGAAGTGCAGACACGCATGCGCGTCATCTTGTTGAAGTCGCTGAGCTCGTGAGGTACCCATTTGCACAGCCTGAAAGTTATTCCGAGGCGTTTTAAAGCTGTGCTAACAGCTTGTTGGGTAATATGAAGCTCCTCGGCAAGTTCCGCAGTAGTTATAGTGGGATTTTCCTGGATTTTCATTCGAAAAACCTCCTCACTGACAACACTTGGCCTTCCTGATCTAGGCTTATCTTCGAGGTTAAAATTTCCCTTTCGGAACTTCTCAAACCACTGTTGGCACATTTTGTCTGTACAAAAAGCATCTCCAAACGATTTTAACAACTTTTTGTGAGCCTGCGTTGCACTTAGTCAATTTTTAAATTCATGGAGTAGAATCGCCCGAATTTGGCATTTTTCTACCTCCATTTTGCAGCACTTTTACGAACAAACGGCTAAACAGATTTCAAAATGGTTGATACCAGCAGATTTCCCGCTCTTTTTCACATGAAAACAACAAAGAGTGAGCCAATGATCTATGCCTAGGCGCCGGGGCGGGCGCTGTGAAAGCCGCGCAAGCGCCAATCCGAAAAGACTTTTTAGTATATATATATATATATTCAAATCAGAGCAGAATCATAGAAGTATACGCACATACATACAGATGATCGGTTCTTAACATACTTCAGCCCTACGCAAAATATTTGATGGAACACACTTTTAAGGAGGCTGGTAGTACCTTGACGGTTGGTGACGATTGCTAATATTATGGTTTAGAATCATTCCAAGGCAGGGGTGGAGCGTTGTTATCAATCGTCTCTCTGGCCACGGGTTCCACCACAAACTGTGCCATCGGACGGGGTACCATAACTCTTGCGATGAGTGTGTCACTGTACATTCTGCGGCCTGGTTTGCACAAATATCATCATAAAGCTTGTCGGTCAGCGCCAGCTATTTTGGTGTTGGGCTGGTGATATAGTATTTCCTGGATAAACTCATATACAATATATTCTATATATGCTTTGGCTTAACGAAAACGAATGCGACTTTTTCAAAATTTCATGAACATGTAATGTGTCACTTACAATGTGTAACACGGATACCATAATTAGGAATAGAAATATTTTCATTAGATACCAAAAGGTGGTTGACTAAAAACATTGATAATTCCAACCAAAAAAGTAAAGTGTCGAACTAAAAGCTTCTTCTTCGGATTGGCACACAAAAAACGTACACAACGATATTTGGGGAATAGCAAGCAGGCTCAGGTACTAGAGCGCATCCCATCAATTCTGGCGAAAGACAACAACAGCAAGGGTAGCAATTTCGATAGAGAGATTATTTAATTGAGGAAAGTGATGTTTAAGTTTACAGCAGGTTATTAGTCAAGCATGAACACCGAAGCAAAGTCTAGTTTTCGTGGTGTTTGTTTTGCTTAAGTGATTAGAGTTTAGTTTCGACCTAGCCATAGTTTAATTTTGATCAACTCTATTCGTGGACAGTTCGTCATGCTCCATCGATCACATTGACCGATGTGGAAGGGGCACTTAGATTTGACCGGAATTCGTTCGCTTATTCGCAAAAAAAGACAGGCATAGCTTACATAGTACGCAAATATGAAAACTACCTGTCTTTTGTATTCAAGCGGCTTAATCATCAAAGCATCCTTTGAGGTAAGGACGAAGCGACCCCTTGTGAACGTTCACTGGTTTCCCTCCGCAGTCAGGCACAATTGTTACCACTAATATGCATTTCAATAGATATTTTCCGTCCACACGTGTTCTCAACGCTTTCTTTCTTACCCATTGTATTTTTCTATGCAGCACGTACATCGCCGATTTGTACATCGCAGAGAATTATGCAATAATTCTGCTAAACTCTGCCGATTCTGATTCTAAGTACGCTTTCTAAAGTTCATTAATGTGTACGTTCTGGCGATTGGATGGAAAACTACTCTGTCTATTTTGAATCCATCCTACGCGAATTACCATGCTTCCGAGCGTTGACGTCAGTGGTCGGGTACATCGCGATCGAAGGGTATCGCCGAAGATTCGAATAAACTTGCTGAAATTTAAAAGTTTGGCTACTTTGTAGCAGTTTGTTGTATTTAAGAAACATCGTAGATATTAGGGGAACATTGGAGATATCGTTCAAATATCTAGACATCCTGATTAAATAAATCTTCGCTTTGAATCGTCAAATCAGCGTGATCACATGGCCTTGCTTTTCAACAGCGACGTCCGTCCATGACCAAAAACAACAGGAGCACAGACTGGGTAAACGACAGTACCTAGACATGGAATTAGCCATTTTATTTCGCAGACACATGAAGCATGTGGGACGTTGTTCCAAGTCATTCGAATAGCGTAATGAAAATCTTAAATATGCAGTAGTTAGAAAACCTGGCTGACCACCTTGCACCTCACAAACATCAGGGTCACTTTGTCAACAACAAACCATTGTCAACGTATGGCAAATATTCCGTTGATCAGGCCGGCTGCAGTGACAAGTCTTCAACTGCAAACACGGTGACTAAACGCGACTCTTCCTCTGACAAGCGCTATTGGCTCCTATAGGTATATACCTGTGTTTTAACCGTGCCCTTTATTACCCTGCGACACGTATATCCTACGATTCGCTCTCTGCCGTAAGTATACCTTTTGTTTGATATTTTGTTGTATTAAGCGGGAAATGCGTTTGCGACACCTCGTTGTTGTGAGCTGAAGAGCTTGAGCTCTTGTGAGTGGGGCTGATTGCCCACTTAAACCTCCATCTGTTGGTTTCTTGGCGCACAAAAAATGGTCCCTGCTTTATTTATTTATTTAATTTTCTAAAGTGCTTTGGTTCTCTTTAAAAGGGCTACCGCCCGCTGCAATGCACTTATGCCACCTGCTTTCCCCACCCTTTGAAACATTTTGAAACGCGTCTTTCGGAATCAAGTTGAGTGAATTGACTCTAGTAGTGCTTTTCTATAGTCGCCACTAAACACTGTTTTTTCATCTTTTTTATCCGTGGAAACAGGATAAAGTCACAAGTAGCCAGGTTCGGCTCACAGGAAATACATAAAATATAAAATCGAATTTTTTATTCAATAATCTGAAATCTTTAGAGATGTGTGTGCCGGTGCGTTGTGGTGATGGAGAACCCAAGCGTTGTTTAATCGGAGTTCAGGCCTCTTGCGTCGGGTGGTCTCGCACAATCTTCTTAAAACTTCGTAATAGCATTCCTCATTGACCGCAACACCGGGTAGCAAAAACTTCGTGAATAAACAGAAGATTATTCTCTCAGAGTCAAAGCAACTAAAAGAACATTATTGTTGTGTTGGATCTACTCTGCATATATATAAGTTTATCATAATGTAAGGCTTTACAAAGCAAAGTCATTCGACGGCCCCCCTGGCCGCGATCTTCGACGCGAGCAACCGCCAACCGATATTCGATTTGGCCTACGTAAATGACATGATGATTACTATCTCATCTGCATGCGCTCGTCGATCCCTTCGGTCTTATAATGACTGTGGGGCTTATGTGTCGGCGGTCCTTAAAACCGGGACGTTCAGGGAGCAGTAGGTACTGCTCAATCTGATCATGATCTGTGTAATCAATGGAACAAACGGCTATGGGGCCACGGAAGCCTTGGGCGGCTTTGACAGTCAAGCACACCGCTCGATGATGAAAACAACGGCAACGCTAATGGCCACGACCTCATTGTCCTCTACGTCATCGGTGAACGGATTGACCCGGTAGAAATGCCATATCATTTATGACTTGCCGCTAGATAACCGAACAAATGCGAACGCTCGATGCGAATGTCCGAACGTTCGCCTGATATAAGCCTAATAAACTCACGCCCAACGCCGTGTTCGAAAGCTCCAAACCTATTAATTGGCGTACACTGTCAATAGTCTTTCAAGATATTTCTGAGTCATAATATCGAAAGCGGGGCACGTTCAGCGACATTCTGGAAACGAAAGTCGTTTGCTTCAGATAGCATAGAAAATTATATACAGTGTCGAAAGGTTCAACATTTATATATATATACATATATATATATATATATATATATAAATATACATATACAAGACACACTGATGGTATGCAATTTATTCACCATTTGTAAAATATACTCCTCTAGAAAGACTGAGCATATAGAGAGAACATCCGTTGAATAATGGCATCTTGTTTCATTGTTGATTAATAGCAAGTAGACAGTAGATAGTCAAAGACCTCGTCAGGCCTTGCGTAGCACGTCCATAGGCATATAACAGAGAAACCTAAACGCCCCGACAGTTAAAGCGAGCTCTTCCGTATGTTTCCAGATAAAAAAAAGATGTCTATTTTTTATTTGAATATTTAATCCATCTACTTCTTACTTTATCTAAACGAATCCTCTACAGCACCACCTCAATTTGTACGACCGGCTTGCTAATGTACGGAGCCAGCTCGACAAGTACATCGGGTTAGAATAAACGTTTGATATATAAATCATAAACGCTACTGAACATATGGTGTAGTAATATCTGTCGGAAGAGAGAGGCGGAAGGACTCCGGAGCTCGTCGAGGCGATGCGGAGGGAAAGAGACGAGATGCTGGCAAGATCGCCTCCTCAGTCCTCAGACCCTCTCGCCATCTGCCTACGATGCGCCCCGGCTGACCCCGAGGCAGCCCGGGTGTTTTTAAACTCCCGCATCTCGGCAGCGACAACCGCCACCGACTTCGTCAGCTTGGCGGGGCTTTATTGGCCCGCAGAGTCCCTCCAGAGACTGCCTTCGACCTCTGAGAGCATCACTGCTTCTCGACAACTAAGGGGTCTGCTGATTGTTCCTGGAGCGACGGCAGAGTCGGCAATTATAAAGCAACTATCTATACAATTTCCTGCCCTGCCAAAGCTGCTCACGCAGCCTCCCGGCACTGCAGCCGTGCTGCGCACTACCCAAGCCTGGGAGTCCCTTAACGGGGACTCCAACGCGGGCGGCGAAGATCAGTACTTGGTGGTGGGGATCGTAGGTCCCGAAAAAACATACGACGAGACCACAAAATCCGTACTTCGCTCCGTCGTCGACCGCATGCTGCAGCCCCCCAGTGCGGCTACCCAGAAAGCTCCACTTCTGTACGTGGCCCGGCAGTGGAGAGAGCAGCGCATGCACAGAATTCTGGCAGCAATAGTCACCCAGTCCGTCCATGGCGGAGTTCTCGAAATATGTTACAATTAACCCACCACGGCTCCACCAACTAGGTCGCAGGCGGCCCTCTCCTCTCCCCCCCCTGCCCTGACCGGGCAGACATCGGTCAGAGTCAGGGTGGGAGAAGGACGAACATTTGCCGAAACCGTGCAGACTCTTAGGGCACATTTGGCCGACAGCAAACAACTAGAGTCAGCAGTCAGCAGTCTGGTCAAAAACAGTGACGGTGACGTAATAATACGTCTACGAGAGATTGTGCCGGGTCTTGGGGCACAGCTGGCTCAAGACATAAGCACTGCCACCGCACACCAGGCAGACAGCCGGACAGGTGGGCCCTTGCGAGAAGTGGCTCTCTGGGGCATCAACCCCCTCTGTAACTCAAAGAGAATCGAGACGGAGCTGCAACGGCTTCTTGCTGTCCCCGAAGGAGTCCCGATCACGGCAAGCGAGCCGCGTCAGGGACGCGCAGGCACACGCTGGTACTCGGTGGTCATAGTTGCTACTCCTCAGGCCAAATGGCTCCAGTCGCAGCAAAGCGTCATGATTGCGGGCAGCGCTTGCAAGCCTGAGGTCTGGGCGCGCCTCCCAATATGCTTTAACTGCCAGAGACCGGGCCACACTGCCGCTTTCTGCAAGGCTCAGAAGGTGACTACACGCCTCTGCCGCCGATGCGGATCACCGGAACATGCCGTCGCGGCTTGCACGGCCGAGACCTCCCACTGCATAGTGTGCGAGGTCCCGGGTCATCGAGCGGACAGTATGGCATGCCCAGCATACAGGACAAATCTACTGGAGTTGCGAGGGCGAGCGGATAAAGACCGGCCAAAACACGCAGCTCCAGTCGACGGACTACCAGCATCGGCAGAGACACTACCTACGCCAGCCCCGCTAAGCGAGCGACGCTCTCGTCGTAAGACCGTCACCCAGCCGGCGGATGACGGCGGCGCCGACTGGCACCATGTAGGCGCAGTGTCTTCTCATGACAAAAATGATCAAGATTCTGCAAATAAATCTTAACCGCTGCAGAGCCGCGCATGACCTGCTGGAGTCGTACGTTGTACAACATCGCATCGTCCTCTGCATTATTTCAGAGCCAAATGTCGCTCTCTCGAGGAACTTAACCAACGCATGGACAGACAATTCCTGCGACGCTGCTATCTGGTGGACTGGACAGGAGGCCGCACTGTCCATCACGGGCCACGGCCAGGGGAACGGATTCTCATGGGCTTATCTGCCAGATCTTAACTGTGTAATATACAGTTGCTACTTCTTCCCAAACAGGACGGTAGAAGAGTTTAACAAGTTTTTAGACGACATTAGCGCATCGATTGACACTCAGCGCTACCCTGGCCATTCATTGATAGTCGCAGGCGACTTTAACGCACTACACGTCGCGTGGGGCAGTCGCCGCAACACGGACCGAGGACAGATCCTTCTGGACTGGCTGTCGGGCCGGGGCTTGGCACTTGCCAATAACAGCGACGTGCCGACGTTTGCGCGTCGCGGCTAGCTATCTTTCCTTGATCTGACGCTAGCGGACTCGGCTGCGATAGCCAACATGCAGGACTGGGAGGTACAGGAGGCGGAGGAGAGTCTCAGCGACCACCGCTACATCACCTTTCAGATAATGCCGCAAAATAGACATTACCCGCGTCTGCCGGACCGCCGATACTGGCAAATGCGACACATCAATAAGGAACTATTGGTAGACACTTTTAAGAGACGGCTCACTCGCCTCGGCGATACGCCGCTCGACGAGAACGATCTAACGGCGATCATTACAATGGCATGTCATGCGGCCGGCGGTCCGGCCAGACAAGGAGGTCCAAGGAGAGCCTCCGCTAAACACTGGTGGAGCCCAGAAATCGGGACCGCCCGCGCAGCCTGCGTGCGCGCAAACCGCATCATGACTCGGGCGCCGTCGTGGTTGGCGAAACGCCGTCGACGAGGACAAGATAACCGCCAGCTAGCTAAAGCGGTCAACCGCGCTGATCAACTACAACAGCTGTACCGCACCAAGCGGTTGCGTCTGCGACGGCTAATAGGCAGAGCGAAGGCCGAGTCCTACAAAGCGCTGGTTGAGTCAGTGGAGTCAGACGTCTGGGGCATTCCGTACCGCACGGTGATGGGAAAGCTCCGTAAGCCGCCCCCACCGCTCCCCACAGAGCAAGTACGAAACCTAGTCACCGCCCTCTTCCCCCGGCAGCCAGCCTGCCCCCCCGTCAACATCGAGGTAGACCCTGACCAGATCCCGGAAGTGAACTCCGAGGAAGTGGCACATGCCGCGGAACGCCTCGCAACTGGAAATGCACCTGGGCCGGACGGGGTTCCCCCAGGGGTCATAAAAATCTTGGCGCAGAACCATCCAGAAACTCTCGCTCGGCTTTCTACATGCTTACTTCAGGACGGTCGTTTTCCATCCCAGTGGAAGCGCGCTCACCTGACCCTTATACCGAAACCGAACGCAGCAGCGGGATCATCTTCGACCCACCGCCCCATATGTCTACTCAACACAATCAGCAAACTCTTCGAGAATGTGCTGGTCAGACGCCTGAACAAAGAGATCGAGGAGAAAGCCGCTCTGTCGGACAACCAATACGGCTTTCGCAAGAGCCGATCGACCCTCGATGCCGTCGAACGAGTGCTCCAGGTAGCCTACACAGAACAACAACGGACACTTAGGACACGCAATTACGTTTTACTTATCCTGCTGGACGTGCAAAACGCGTTTAATACAGCGAATTGGCAAGTAATAATGGACACCCTTGAACAGAGAGGCATATCCCTCTACATGCGACGGATTATTTCCTCGTATCTTGACGAGCGTTCACTTTCGGCCAACATTGAGGTCCACCCTGTCACGGCGGGCGTCCCGCAGGGCTCAGTGCTCGGGCCGATCCTCTGGAATATAGCATACGACGGAGTCCTGCGGTTAGACGACCTGCCTGACGGGGTGGACATAATCGCCTACGCCGACGATCTGGCGCTGGTGGTCACCGCGAAAACGGAGGCGGTGCTCGAGGCGCGAGCGAACACGGCTCCTTTCAGAACAGAGAAGTGGATGGTCGACAATTACCTGGAGCTGGCCCCCCAGAAGACCGAGGTTATCTACCTAACCGGCCGCCGTCGTACTAGGCAAGCATCGCTAGAACTTGCAGGACACCGCCTGACTATCAAACGGGAGGCAAAGTACTTAGGCGTAACGCTGGACACAGGTCTCACCGGCCTGCCACACATCCAGAGCATCATCCAGAAGGTCGCGAAGGTCTCCACCAACCTTGCACGCATCCTTCCTCGCGAGGGGCGCGCAACGCACGCCAAGCGGCTGCTCCTAGCGGCCGTGGCAGAGGCCATCGCTCTGTATGCCGCGCCCATATGGGCTGGTATGGCGCTGCGGACCGCAAAGGCACGGCGCATGATACGAAGCTCCCAAAGAGCGATGGCCATCAGGGTCACGCGGGCCTACCGGACTGTCTCGACGGACGTCCTGTTGGCGCTCGCCTGCCAGATCCCTTGGGACATTTTTGCTGAAGAAAGAAGCAAGCGCAAGAAGGACGGCGACACTTCATGGACCCAAGCACGGGAGCACTCCCTGGTCACATGGGCGGGCACGTGGTCCAACCCACCAGCTGGGGATACCAGAGGGCCCTGGACAAGAAGCCGAATCACAGACCTCATAACCTGGTATAAGCTTAAGGGAGCACTTACATATCACTCCGTGCAAGTGCTCACAGGGCATGGACATTTCCAGTCGTACCTTTTCCGGATAGGCAAGGCGAATACAGATATCTGCGTTCTCTGCACCACAGGCGCACCCGACGACGCGGCGCACACCGTAGAGGACTGCGAGGCCCTTGCGGCCTACCGCACGGGCTCCTCCTATGTCCACAAAGGTAGCCCGACCACGACCATCGTGGCCAACATGCTCAAGTCGACAACGGACTGGCACGCCGGGACCCAATACTTAGACGGGCTTATGCGCGAAAAATGTCGCCAGGAAGATCGCCGCAGATCGCGATTCAACACTAGACCTCTAGTGTTCACTCCCGAGCAGGACCCACTCTCTGCTCGGGACATAGTCGTAGACTAAGGAGAGGGTCGCAGCACGGGACTCCCCTCTTCTGGTCTCGATGTAATGGTTCACAATTCCGAACCAGAAGAGGGTAGGAGAGGTGGTTTTTAGTGGGTAGAACGAGCGGATTGGATCGAGTATTATACTCTTCCCCGGCGTTTAGTCCCACACTACCCTTCATTAACATCGGAGGGTGTGCGTAAAGCATTTTCCACCTCTACAAAAAAAATATATATATATCTGTCAGACAGCCTACCAGCTTACAATTATTTGAAAACAATTCCTTTATACGCAACGAAAGTGCATGTCTCACCAGTCCATGGGGTGCAGTTGTCGTATGTAAGTGAAGCAAGACTGGACCATTTGTTTTAACTCATAAAACCATAATATTGCCTTTAAAGAAAAGTACTTTGCTTGATTAAGCAGATTACACACTGTTACACAGAATGGTGAGCAATGGTATTCATATTCAGACGTTTAAATGATGCCGGATAACAGCCTTTTAGGGTTCAAATTAGTAACCTTTCTTTTAGGTACTTCTTGACTCCGAACGGCCTTCTTCACAGCAGATGCTATATTCCTATTGGAAGGATATGTATAATAAATATAAAACATTGCCTCATCCCCTTGGTGATATGCCTTAAATGCGTTCATAAAGTGTACAACCACGTCGGGTTTTACCCCGCCAAAAAGAAGCTACAACAGGCCGTCAGTAGCATAATATTTAGTGTGCAAGAACTAAGGTGCAATTTTTACAAGAAGGTATTTTTAAAAAACTTGCATACTTTCCATTGGCTGCCCTTCTAGTAGGCCAAATTAATTAGAGCTTTGGTTTGTACCTATACAGCCGGCCTACAAAGTCCACACTTATTTATCAATAAAGGTAGTCCTGTGCTATTCAAATTTCAAATTTTACCATTACTTGGAAAACGTTTTATTTGCCTGGACAGGCTTTGGCAGCACCGTGAACGTTGTCACTCAATGACTCTGACGCTCTAAAAGTGCTAAATTTCAGAAGTTATTGATAATAACAGGATCGCCCGACCATACTAGCTCACAAATATATAAATTCTACAAAAACATATGTCTGAGAGACGGTGTGATGGAGATGGATAATTTATACTTGAGATAGGTCTCATGTGATTCATAGTTCTACAGAGATACTATTTATAAGTGCAAGAGTTTTAACTATGCTTTTTAGATGACTGAAGTCATATTACAAAGTCTATCCGTCCTATATGTAGGTCGTCATCGCTTTTTGACATCAAGTATGAGGCTTACAGTATGCTGCTTACAGTATTCGTCTTCATGAGCGAATCACATGAATTGTGGGATATAAAGACATTTGTTGTACCATATGGAGCAGTTAGTTGCAGTGTGTGGTTTATTTTGTTTCGTAAATGTGCGTTCATAAAATGACGCTATGATAACGATGACGAGAACGGTGATTGTAAAGTATTACGAATAAGAAAATAATAATAATAATACTAATAATAATAATAATAATAATAATAATAATAATAATAATAATAATAATAATTATTATTATTATTATTATTATTATTATTATAATCATCATCATATTTTGAATGAGTGGTTGGCAGCTGATAAAATCGATGTGTGTAGCAGGCATCTCAAACTTTGATAGTAGGCCCCAAGGGAGCGGAACGAAATGGCGTGGCCTAGATTTATTGGGGACGTGTCACCAGCCCGTAGTTAAAATACGCGTCTCCAGTTTAGCGTGTCCGCCCCCCCCCCCAGCCTCCCCCAAACACCCTGCACTGCGCATTGCTAGTCCCTTTTGGTCATATGGCGCTAGATTACAGAAGCTAGCCCCCCCCACACAGACATCACGTCGCATACAGAAGCGTTTTAAACTTGACATCCAGGACGTGACTAATCCAGCAAAGACTATGATAATCACAACAACAACAACAACGCAAAACAAGTACTACAAATACGATTGATTAGACTGTTACTCCTGTTGTGATACCAATATTTCGACAACAACAACAAAAACACGGACAACAACACAAAAATCTGCTCTGGGAGCAGACGCTCTAGTCCAGGAAAAAGTCTCAAACTGCGTCGCAGCTCGTTGCAATGTAGTCTGTAAACTGTCTCAACCAACTGCAAACCGAATAAAAATTAATTGATCTGATTTTGTACAATTTTTTTTTCTTTATTCGTTCTTCCATCTTTGTATGAATTTCAACCTTAAGCCAAGCCAACACGGTTAAATGCATTGTGCATCTTGCGTTTAAAATTTTAAGATTTTCCTTAAAAAGTGGCCCGTCTATCTTTCTGGGCAACTTTTTCTAAGGTTCGACGATCATTATTGTCGGTCAGATGACATAGCAAATCTCGACACCGTTCGATACCTATACGCTGTTACTGATGTAAACTTTTGCCACTTTCGTATGTTTGGGAAACGTGCGGGAAACGTAAATGTACAGATAGAAAACAGCGTTGCGATCAAATACTGCTCGCTGTTTCGGATTTCGTGTATTTCCTGTGCAAGGATTTGTGTTGAAAATACCTATGGTATTCATCCATCACGCAATTTTGCACAAATTAACCTTTTCGGTATGAAACTAGCAACAATAGGCATGCCTACCGCACCTCTGTAAGAAGTAGCCAAATACACCAATCGGTTGCGGCTGTTTCAGTAAACACCAATACCCCGTTCACCATACGTTGCCTGCAGGCGGTCAAGCTCCTCTAGGCTCTGAGATGTTTCAAGACGAACTCAAAGGCATAGATCAAACCCTTTCTTCTATATATCTGGAGAACGAAGTGCTTCCTAGCGTAAGTTTCAAGTCCAAATATGAAAAATTGTTGATAAATTCTACAGGTTTGACCTGGAGCTTTACGTTATCGGCTGTTGCAATGTGTCCCCCACGACCAAACTTCATTGCTTTTAGATCGGAAATATTATACTTAACGCCAGAACACATCTAAGCGCGGGCCGATTCAAGCAAGATTCAATATATATATATATATATATATATATATATATATAGAAGTAGACAAACTGTAATACTTATATACATAAATACAAGTAGACAAACTGTAATACTTAAACCCTATCGAAAAACCTGTTGAAATGTAACCACGCATATAAAAAAGCGTATCGGAACTGTCCTCAGGATAGCTGCGTCTGCACTGTCAGCACTGCAGAATTTGCGCCTTTTGACTCAACGGGGCGAACTATGCTACTCATCTACTCCTGTATTAAGTGCGACAACAAGTGAGTTCAATGCTCCGTCCCGATCCAACCAGGATAATGAGGCGCTTTGCGTTTCCTCCTTCTTGATCAGCGATTGACAGCCCTGCATGGACGAGTCGCTGAGCCCCGCGTCATGCACGCGTCTCGACGTTTCGCCCCGTTCACCATTCGACCGGTTGCGTCCGGCGTGGCAACGCTCAGCCAAAGACACCACACTAATTGATACGATACGCTCGCCTGTATCGTCAGTCAGTCCCCTTGTTCGCACACTCAGTTCGATCGGATAGGAAGTTACAAAGGAAAAGGGTCTAAAGACGGCTAATTCTATTCCCGCTTCTGCTACAACCACTGCTGCTGTTAATTTTGCTTTTTGTATCAGCCAGTACTAAGAGGGCGCTCATACGGGCCGACGACGACGGTGGGTCGTTCGCTTCAAGATGACCAGACATGTCAAGACAGAGGTCGAATGGGCTGCCCATGAAGTATGCTGAAGTAATTGGCTGATTTGCGGAGAAAAAGAGTCTACGACACGAACCTATTTACTGTACAGTGAAAGGTAGGCGGCTGACTTGGAAAACGCACATCCTAGAAAAGTGTGCGCCCTATGCGAACGTTTGCTGATATGTTGTAGATCTTCCAAAGACGCTAGAAAAGTCTCCAACTCATTTTGATAGAGACACTCGACGCCAGACTGCGGCAGATAGGGTAGATTTATTCTTTGTCTAAGCTAAAAACCCAGTTAGTTTCGCTCGTGAATAAACAAACCGGTCCTTCTTTGTTTTTCTCAAGATCAGCTGTAGGGTCGCCTCTGGCATGGCATTGCCACAGCCACCTTCGTACGGACCTGCAGCGAGACAGCGGTTGTTCTGTAGCCCTCAGAGTGTCCTCGCATTTAAGGCAAGCCTCGTGCATGTACGTCCACCATGCCGAACACAGAAGTACAAACAATGGAGTCTTGGACTTAATTCATCGATTCGTCATACGTTTTGCCGTTTCGCGTACAATCGCAGAGCTATATACTTTTCTGAGCTGAATGCTCAGCCAAGAATTCACGTCCATGGGACTGCTTTTCGCAATGCCAACCGCAGAGCTGACAAATTCGAACCGGCATCACACTGCCGCTGTTCACAGCCTGGCATTACGATTGGGTCGTCTATGTGCGCCTCTGACAAACATAGATGTTTTTTGTTCACATTTCAGCTCTCTTCGTTGGCCGCAACGAACCGACGATAAGACCGACCAACGGAACATACAGTCGGCGGAGAGACCGCACTAACAAGTAATTACAATTACAATTATGTTTATTTCACTCAAATTGAGTATAATATACATTCCAAAATGTTTCTTCATAAAGCTCTATCTTCTAACAAGCTCTTCTAACTAACAAGTAATGGCACCGCGCAGATGCAGACCGTGAAGGCGACGACGACGACGACAACGACAACCACAACAACAGCAATAACAACACGCTCTAATGGAGTCACCGCAAAGAGAGATGCATCAGCCATTCTTGGACAATTCTTGGGCCTCCCGACACCCGGCCTAGTTCCCCCGCCTATGTCGCCGTTCTCATTCGTGTGTCCGGAGAATCTTTGCCTGCCGCCGGCTCTCTTTGACGGACTACTCCCTGGCTAGGCCTGTCTGCTGTGTGGCGTGCGTGCGTGGTCTGCTACGACGACGACGATAACTATTAACTACTACTACTACTAACTACTACTACTACGAGTACTGTTGGACAGACCAACAAAACCTCTATGGAATGATAGTTACGAAAGTGCATCGGAAAATTATCACCATGCTCAGCCTACTCAACAGCAGCAGCGCCCTCCTCGTCATCGTTAGGACGCCGTCTCGTTTCTCGATATAGATATAAAGAGCTGACTGCTGACGACAAAGAAGATGTCGAGAGAGAGCAATGGTAATGCCGAGGGTCGAAGCTACTGTAGTTGCTGCCGCGGCTGCTCTGCTCGGGGGGCTGCTCGGGTCAAGAAACTGACGAAGAGCCGCTCAGTTAGTAGACGGGGGTATATGTAAGTGACACGAACGTGATACCCCACCGAGATGGCTGGCTGGTCCCGTTGTCTTCATTCTCTCCCTTGTTCTCCTCCTCCTCTTCCGCGTCTAACCGGCCATCCTATTACGTTCGGAATAATGGGCTGCTCTCATTATATCTTAACTAACTAGTATCCGGCGACCTGCCGGCGCTGCTACTTGCGGGCGATGCTCCTACAGTTGCTGTCGTTGTTGCTGGGGATTGTTGTTACTGGCTGCTGCTGCTGATGTTCTGATGTTCAGCCTCTCGTAGTAGGTTCGGTCCTTCGTTGTTGAGATATCATCTTATGTTGGCTAAGCATCTCGGGTGATTTTGTTGGGTTGGTATTGTTGCTGTTGTTGGCTTTATCATGTTGTTATTGGCTTTATTAATGTTGTTGTTGGTGCTGGTATTGTTGCTGTCGTTGTTGTTGTTCGCCGTTTTGCTATGGACTGCCAGCGCCGCTACCAGCGGCTTGCCCTTCCTGGATAGCGTCTGTCAAATCTGTTATTAATCGAGAACAAAACGCAGCAGCTAACAGCGCATAGTGGTTGCGTCACAATCCTTACCTAAATAAAGCATTATTATCGCCCACAAGCGTCTAACCGTGGCAACGCTCCCCCGGTGCACAGATCGACACCAAGTCCTAATGTATCCTCTTTTTGTGTGTCGCACGCTCTGTCTGCTTCTGTCCCCTTTTTTTCACTTTATCTGCCTTTTGTTGTTTGATCAAAGAATAGAAAGACAGAATGCCCACAATAAACACACAGTCTGGACATCTTCATCGTCTTTTCCGGCTATTTGCAATGTCCTCTCTGTCGCAGAGGCGTCTCGCCTCGTCCGATTATTTCAGTCCCTGTTGCTCGCTTTTCCTTTGTCCGCCTACTTCTCCGACTGCTCCGACGTTGCCACTAAATAGGCTTTGTATTGTCCTTGGCCTTCTTTGTGCACAGTCTACGGGAATTCTTGCTAGGTGCGATAGCAGCGGCTTTCTGTCGTTGCAATGCGTCCGTATCGTCGTCGTCGTTACGTCATTGGCTATCGCCCACGCTAGCGCGCGGCCGATGGCGTCTACTCTGTGTGCCACAGGGAACGCCGCGGATGGAACATAGGGTAGATGGGAATTCCGCGACCTAGCGGAAATTAGAGAGGCTCCTAACCAGCGGAAGAGGGTTCTGCTTGCACTTCAGTGCCACCAGTTCGACTGTGATTTTGTCTTTTCCTTCGTCTCTCTCTCTCTCCTCGGTGTGCTCTTTCTCTATCTATCTTTCTCTCGCGCACTTTTTATGTTTCTCTCTTCCATCTCTCTTACTTGTCTTTGAGTGTGTCAGACACTGTCGAGCCTAAATTTCAGCCTAGCTTTCTCCCAAGATCTTCATTTCAGCCAGAATGACAACAGCGGACTGAAACGCTGGACTGGACATGGGGCTGTAGCGACTAAAGCCGACAGCCATGACGACGAAGCGACAACCCTCGTTGTGGCCAAACCAGCAACGTCCAATGCGCGTAGACCGATGAGCACAACATAATGGCATGGATGAAGGATAGTCCATTATCCTGCTTCCTAGTAGTATGGTAGCTTTCGGTATTACCACGTACCACTACTGTACTGCTATAATAATAATAATAATAATAATAATAATAATAATATGGCGCCTGTTACGCAAGCCACGGCTGGGACCTGTTGCAGGCGAGCTAACATTCTCGTGTTCTAGCCTTGCGTACTTTCGTTTTCACCCTCGCTCGGCGTGTTGTACTTCGCACGAGGGAAAGCGGCAAAGAGAACCAGCTTCACCGGCCCCACTCCCAATGTGGCGTCCTACTGCTGGTCTTCCTGTTAGTCTGTAGTATCCACAGCTGCTACGAAGTCTGACTAGACAAAAACACATGCCGAACAAGGCCCAACGAACGCGACATTCACGTTGGGGGGTTGGGGTTCATGGGGGTAAGAGGAAGGAGGTGTGAGAGGAGAGGGATACGCGACAACGAGGCCAGACAGGTCCCCGCAACCCGCAAATGATTGCTACCACTGCCTGCTATAATGGCAACAAGGCGGCAAGGAGTACTGCCATTATTACGGAGTTTGCGTTCTAGTGTGCCGCCGCCGCCGCTGCTATTTGATCAATGCATTCGAATGCCGCCCCTGCAGACGACACACGACTGTTACCCTTCTCGTCGTCTTACTACAGGCTACAACATGCTAGAAGAACAATGCTATTCTCACTGGCCTCTAGTATGGCCTCTGTTGGCCCAGCACAAGCGCCATCACCCACCTCCCCAGAGTCATACACACACACAATGTTCGGAGCTTTGCCACTACTACACATGCACTTGTTCACGCTCCAGTCAGTGTGCGTTAGAGCTACTGTCTAGCTAGAGTCGAACAGGCAGATAAGCCAGGACAGGCGACACTTGTCCTCTCTCTCTCTGTTCGGCCACACTTCACTGTCCTTGTTTTTGTTTCGGCGCAGAAAACAATCGGCTTCGTTTCGGCCGATCTATGATGATGACATGACATGTCACGAACACAAACTGAAAGACAAGTGAGATGAGGTACATACACACACACAGCACGTACAAGGCTGCCATGGCGAATGGTGGTGCTGATATACATGGAGCGCAACCCCCAACCCACAACAGCATCTAGCGCTTTAACCAGCCCTGTCTGTCTGTCTACAGCAATGTACGTGCGTGGACGCTGATGATCAGTGTCGTGCAAATCAGTTGTCTGACCTTAACAGCAGTAATACTGCGTGCTACATTATTGACGGCGCCGGTTACAGTAATAACGGTAGCACAACAACAACAGCAGCAACATATATATATATATATATATATATATATATATTTATATATATATATATATATATATATATATATATATAAATAAATAATATATACAGGTAGTTCAACAAGTTCTTAGAATGAAAACCAAGAATTTTCCAAATCTTGTTTTTAATTTTTTCTTATTCGATATACTCCCCGAGAAGCTCAATACACTTTTCCCACCGAGATTTCAGAGCATTTATATCTCTTGAGTAGAATTCCGCGTCTTTAGACTGAAAATAGGCATTGACAGCAGCCTTAACCTCTTCATTGCTGGAAAAACGCTTTCCACCGAGACTATTCTTCAAATGTCCGAAGAGGAAATAATCAGAGGGGGCCAGGTCTGGAGAATAGGAAGGTTGTTCATTAAGTTCGAACCTCAGTTGGGCCAGTTTTGCCGTTGCTTGCCGCGACTTGTGTGCGGGAGCATTGTCCTGGTGAAACAGGACAACCTTCTTCTGCAAAGCGGGCCGTTTCACGATGAGTTCTTGCTTCAGGCAGTCCAACAGTCTTGCATAATATTCTCCCGTGATCGTTTTACCGCTCTCAAGGTAGTCGACCAGAATTATTCCACATTGGTCCCAAAAAACCGTAGCCATCATCTTTCCGGCCGATGCCGTTGTCCGCACCCTCTTCGGAGGTCCTTCACCAGGTGCACACCATTGACGAGATGCTTCTTGGGTCTCGGGAGTGTAGTGATGGACCCAGCTTTCATCGACGGTCACGAATCTGCGCCAAACATCCGACGGATTTTTCTACATCTTGGCCAAATTTCGCTGTGAAGCGGAAACACGCGCGTTTTTTTGGCCTTGGTTGAGCAAATGCGGCACCCATTTTGCTCTGAGCTTTTTCATCTTCAAGTTTTCGTGCAGGATGAAATGCACCTTACCCAAACTGATCCCCAAGGCCTCCGCTATCTCCCTAATGTTCACTCGCTTATCTGCGGCAACGATTTTCCGCACTTTTTCCACGTTTTTCTCATCAGTTGCCGTTTTTGGGCGTCCTGAACGTAGTTCATCCTCGGTGCTCCTGCGACTTCTTTTTAACTC
The DNA here is from genome assembly GCA_003439945.1 of Dermanyssus gallinae. Classification (NCBI taxonomy): domain Eukaryota; kingdom Metazoa; phylum Arthropoda; class Arachnida; order Mesostigmata; family Dermanyssidae; genus Dermanyssus; species Dermanyssus gallinae. The sequence goes on from QVRM01006140.1 coordinate 67,221, forward strand.
ATTAATCCAGTTGGAAACAGTGGCAAAACATGGCGCAGAGTCACCGTACACCTCGTCTAACTCAGTTTCCACTTGGGTCGCATTCCAACCTTTGAAATAAAAATGCTTGATAACCACTCGAAACTATTTTTTCTCCAGTTTTCAAAATCACGCCGATACGTTGCACGGGAAAAGCGATCAAACGAAATCGCAACGGCCAATCACCATAATATTTTGACTGCTAGCATTCGAAAAGTTGCCGTTTCCAATAGCGGTGAAAGCGCGCCAAAATTCGAATTCTGAAAAGCTCATTTTAAGAACTTGTTGAACTACCTGTATATATATTTATATATAAATGTATATATATATACAGGTTTATTTCACCAGAAATTGGTAGATGCTACCTAAAATTCATATCGGCTAATAACATCTTTCACTACTGCATGCATTGAACCAGCTTCCATTTCCTTGCATTGCAGTATGTGGTATCGGTCAATATTACATGTGCCACAATATTTACATACACAATCTTCAATTTCAAAGCAATACCCTTTTAGGCATATATATTGGTGGTAGCCATGCCAGGTAAGTCTGCAGAGTACCCGTCTGTTCACTTGCATTCCCTGCTTCCAACGGTCTGTCGTGAATGCAGGGCCGTCAGTGAAATTCTCTATGGCAAAGCTCAAATTACGCTTTTCTCTGTATGCGCGATACTGCTCTACGACGAGTGGGCTAAAAACGTATTTGTCCAGGATAAGATCTTCCACAAAGCTTCGATCTTGGCATAGTTCCATCGCCAAGGTTGTCGATGCGTTACGCGGCAGTCCGAGCATATATTTCACAAAATTTGCTTTTATTTTGTCTATCTCTTTAATGTTGTCTAAAATTAAGTTTGGTGCAATGGCCCGAAGGCAGTAAGTTATAATCGGAGCTATTTTTATCTTAAAAAGGTTCATTCCAGTCTTAATGTCAATTTGGGTAAGATCTCCAAGTAGCGTCATGGCCGATACTGCTTTTGCACGTTTGTTCTCTATGTGCTTTGTAAAAGATAGGCCAGGGGTCAAGATTACTCCGAGATAGCTAAATTGACTTACTAATTCAATATTTTGGTTATTGACCCTGATGATGTGGTCAAGACTGGCGTATCGACCTCCTCGGGAAAATCGAAGAACTTTTGTCTTGGATATATTAATTGTCAGCTTATACTGTGCGCACCATTGGCTCATTTCATTCAGGTAAAACTGTAGATGTGGTCTTGACTTGGCCATTATGATGAGATCGTCAGCGTAGAATACATGCGGGGCTTTAGCATTTCGAAGTATTTGGCTTAACCCTGTGACATAAAGGATGAATAAGAAAGGGCTTGCCGTGTCGCCTTGTGCTAGCCCAATTGTCTGTTTAACTTCTTGCGCAATACAGTGAGGCCCATTTCTGATTGTGATATAGTTCGCAGTGAGAATGCTTCTCATTAGGTTGAACATTCGGCCTTTGATGCCAAAATGCTGTCGCATAATATCCAGAAGGCAGTCTCTAGGTACACTATCAAAAGCAGTTTTGAAGTCAACAAACGCTGCGTAGGTCATCTGTCCGTCGTTGGAACGTTCCCGCACGTGACGAAGGACTTCCCTGAGAGCTCGTTCAGTTGAGCGACCTTCCAAGAACCCATTCTGTTCCGTTGGTATTAGGTCTTTACATTTGCTGTATAGTCGAGTCACAATTAGTGAGGTTAATATTTTGTAGACTACGCTAGTTAATGCTATCCCGCGGTAGTTCGCTGGGTCTGTGGCGTCGCCTTTGTTTTTGTAAATTGGTTGCAGGTAGCTTCGGCGCCATTGCTCGGGTATGTGCCCTTGTTCTAAGCATACATTAAACAGCGCTGTTAGCTTTGGGGCTATGTGCTCTATTCCCTGCTTAAGATGTTCGTAGTAAATATTATCAGGACCTGATGATTTTCCGTTTTTCTTCGCTAGTATAGCCATTCGAACCTCCCCTTCCGTAAAGTCTTCCCAGTCAGGCTCTATATGGGGTGCGTGTTCATTGTCAGGCAGTTGAACATCGTGGCTTAGTAGCGTTGTGAAATGCGAGACCCATTCTTCGTCGTTTATTAGTGGGTTTGCTACAGCAGGTCTCTTCGGTAAGAGGATCCATGGTTTCTGGATGCTTTCTTTTACCTGTTGTGTGCGCTGCGCGGTCTCGTATTCATATTTCTTCCTCTGAATCATTCGTTTATACGTTTTCTTTAGATCAGCTAGGTTTGCCAGCCCTGCTAGGCTCCAATCGTTGTGGCAACAAATGTGCGTTTTGATGGTTTTGCACTCGTGATCGAACCATGGTTTGTGTCTCGTCGCAGTGTTCCTCTTATATGATGCTGCAGATTGAATGGCCCACCGAAGTGAACGCTCGTAAAAGTCTGTGTCTACTTCGGTCGCATCTGGGAGTAGATATAAGGCTTGTTCTAGCTTGCTGAGACTTATCTTGCGGGCGAGGGAAATTCGTTTGTCACGACCAGTTATCTTCGTATGCGCAAGGCTGAAGGTAACTTTGCAGTGCTTCCGCTCGGCTGAAACTATCGTTTTATGGTCTTTTATATAAGCTCCCGGTTCACTAGAAGTACTCATAATTAGGTCTACAGCACTTTTTCCATTCCATGCTATATATGTAGCGTCGGAATAATTACCTTCTATTTGCAAGCCCATTTCCCTTACTCCCTCGATAAAAGCTGTCGCTCGTGAGTCATCTTTAGCGAGGTTACAATTCATGTCCCCTGCTATGATAGTGTGTTTAAAATTGTCTGTGCATAGCATCAGGGACTCTCCTATATCAAGTAAAATGTCTGTCACGTTGCGGTCAGGTGGGCTGTATATACATATTAAATAAAAGTCCCTTATTTCAACAACAAGTAGTCTAGCCGTGGATCTAAGTAATCTAGACCATTCGGTCGTGCGTACAGCGACTGAGACCCCCCATTTCGGTCGTCCTCTACCGGGGGCCTTTATAGCTTCACCATGGTAGATCTTGTGTTTGTGTAGCACAATAGCTGCTGTGTTTGTTACAAATGTTTCGGTAAGAAACATTATGTCATATTGTTCAAACTCGTTTTCCCCACAACTTTCTAATACTGAATGAAATCCTTCTACATTCCAAAGGATACATCGGGATATTGTCTTGAGTTCTGCACATTTGGTCGTGTTAACAAGTGTGTTGTTGTCGCATTCGACTTGAAGTCAATTTGGCGGGCTACCCTCGACCAGCATTGTATCAGACTGTTCGGTTCGGGGTCGTTTGTTACCTAGTCCTGAAGACGGTGGTTGTGGTGCACCAAATACTCTGTATGGTTTTAATTGGCCTCGGAACGGCCTAAACCGTGTACCTTCCGGCCATACAGCTGGGTCTAATAGATTAGAAAAAGTGTCCTGATTAACTATAATATGGAAGGTGTTGTAATATGCTTGGTTAAGCCCAGCAAGCTTTGTTACTTTTACGCCCGAGCTAGTACCAACGATTCGAGTAACATAATCCTGAATTGAAAATGTATATATATATATATATATATATATATATATGATAAAACGATTCTACTGTGTATACCATGTAAAGCCATGAATATCTAATTATTGGTCACGTCATCCAACCAACTGTCATTTTACGCGAGTAAGTGTACTATCTAAATGGCCAATCTCTGCCTATATTTGTCAGTGTATATAGCACCTAGCCTAACGCACGCAAAGACTACGTTTAGATGCGTCACTATAAAGGGTCCACATATATATACACTTGGCTTCATAGGTAGTTTAAACTGGTTACTGCATTATTACGATTACTACTTACTGTACCAATTTCTCGCCACTAATCTCTGATAACATGTTTCGTCAAGATATTCGAGCGCTGTTAAAAATAAAATGCGACGATCTAATACAACTCGTTTTAGTATTTGTAAACGAAAATTAAATGGAATGTATCGTTTCTTTAAATGTTTTTCTCAGTAGGAACAAGAAAAAGTCGCACGGAACCAGGTCTGGTGAGCAAGGGGGTGGCAGTTGCGATAATATGGAAATCGGATTTTTCATCAAATAATGCGGAATCAGTAATAGTGTGTGCGCCGGTGCGTGGTTATGATGCAGGATCGAATATTTGTTTGCTTAAAATTCAGGCCTTAAAATTTCGCGGTAGTATGCCTTATTGGCTGCAAAACCCAGCATCAAAGAATCATAAATAACACCAGATGTAAAATGATTCCCTTTTAGTCAAAAAGACAGTCAAAATAATCTTGGCATTGGGTCGGCTCTGCCTGAAGTTCTTCGATCGACTTACTCTCCTTGGAAGCATCATTGCGAGAATTGGGCTTTGGTCTTGAAATCGTAACCATATACATATGACTTGTCACCTAGAATCACTATCTGACGCAACTTTCCACAGATGTTCCTTTGCCGTAAATTTAACAATTTTAGAATGGATTTCGCTGTCGGACTGCTGAGGCTTAAAACATCAGTTGCGATTGTTATAGCTGATCTAGAATATATATCTACAGCTATCTTCCTGATAGTGATTTGGCGATTGGTGGGTACGATATCACGAAGTTTTCAACGTTTTCTTCTGTCATTGATGTTGAAAGTCCTCTCCAACTGAGCTAATTTTCAGTCATTACGTCTGACACGAAATCGACGGCGTAACGTTTACGCAGCGTTCTTGGCCATTGCTTTGTCACCATAGGTAGTTTGTAACATTTACATCACGTTAAACATATGATTTGGTTTTTGACACAGAATGCAATTCAGATTCGTTGCTTCTTCAATTTGGACCACTCAAAAATCGCCGAATCACGTTATCTTTCTATCTAGCAGCCTGCGGCCGAAATATAGCCTGTCTCCAGCAGATGGATGGTGCTGCTAGGCAGAATAAGCCAGAGCATTTTAACGGCATTGTACCGAAACATTTTGAACAGACTTGTAAGCATATATATATATATATATATATATATATTAGAGGAGAAGTTCGAGGAGGCGGTCCCTATTATATATATATATATATAGTGTAGCAAAATATACATTTGTGCTGTAAATTGAACATGTGGACAGCCCGCTGGGGCGTATATATGTATATATATATATATATATATATATATATATATATATATATATATAAATATAAATACATATTGTGATGATTTTTTAATCATTTGCAATACGTTTGCACACTCGGCAGTGCTCGCCTTTATATATATATATATATAAATATATATATATATATATATATATATATATATATATATATAATATATATATATATATATTATATATATATATATATATATATATATATATATATATATAAGCTTTTTATTTATGAAATAAAGAGTGAGGAACAACTAGTCGCAGGAGGGCCATGCGCAATCGCTTTGCTGTGAATATCATTGGTTCTTGTGTTCCATTCTTGCCACGCATCTGGGCATTTACATTGTTTAGCTCCTGCGACTAATCGGCCATACTTCGAAAAAGTGGTCAATAAAGTTCGCACCCACAACTTGAGCTATAACATTTTTGTCAATATTTCTTAGTATGTCCATTATGGGCGGTTAAACAATGTCGTTCGGTTAGAGATAACATTCTGTGGACACCTCTTTATATATATATATATATATATATATATTTATATATTTATATATATATATATATATATATATATATATGTCTCCTTTGTACACTTTTAATCATACGTATGTTACTACACAAACGTGAAAGCCATACGGGTAAACAGTATACAAGTTTAGACAGTACAATCGATTTGTACAAACGAAAATACCTCGTAAGCTAATTAGCACTGAAACAACATATTCTCAAATATATATGCTAGTTCGACTAGTTATTTGATATGGGCCGGGAAGGTAACGTCCGTCGAGATTAAGACTTTTAAAGCCCGCCTCGCATTGACAGGTGGCAATGCTGACTCACTGACTAAATAGTTCAGCTCGGAGGAGCCGTATTTTAGAACGAGACACTTATTAACGGAGAGCTGCATGCTCAACGTTGTCAATGCATCGCCGTACACAGCAGACTGCAGTGCTGTGTTCGCTGATGACGAATCAAGCCGGCTATATATTTTTAAATTGGCCACGTGTAAAGGATATTGGACACTCGGTGCTATATAGGGTTTCATGTCTCGAACAAAATTGTGTATAAAAGCGGAGAGACGCTGCTCCCTTCTGCGGCTTGCCAGACGGCATCAGGCGCGGGCTGCTTAAGGCGTCCCCTGACTTGACTCGAAAAGACTGGTTGCGCAAAAGCTCTGTGAACCATTCATAAGTCTGCGGGTAGACCTCGAGCGCTTTAATCGAGAGTTTGATGAGTACCATATTCTGATCGACCCTGTCGAAAGCACTCTCCTGATTAGCATAAATACAATGGCAATGCTTCTTGGCAGTTTATGTGTGTCGAGCTCGATGGTGTGGTGCATTCCGCCTGCGCCTCGCGACCGGAGAAGACACATAGGTGCGCGGGTTCGAGCCCCACCGTTGCACGTTTGTATTTATGGCGGTCCGTTTATGAAGCATTGCGAAAAGCAGTCCCGTGGACTCAGAAGTAATGCAGGCGACAGAGCACTGCGATATACTCGTATACATACATTCTGTAGAAGTTCCGGCGAACGACTCATTCGAGGGGTAAATAACGGAAACGTATAATGACAAAAATACTCGCACCTTCTTTATTCGCAAATTAAAAAAAACAGGGTGCAGTAAACCTGATACCTGACGATAATCTTACTCGCCTTACGTTTTGGTAGTAAGAGCGTTTGATGATTCACTCACCTGGTGGCCATCTAATTCCACCCGTGGCCGTTGAGAAGAGCCTGGCTGCCACGAGGCCACTTTTGTAACTGCTGACAAGCGGGTTACCCATTGTGAGCGAGAAGCCTGATAGCTGCCCCTCTCATCGCGCTGCTTTCGGGCCTGCACAAAACAAATTTTCTCACGCAACAACAATCTTGGGGATACGCCTTAATCCATTACGACAACTGCGACCACCAGCCACCGACTTCGACATCACGACACGGCCACACAGCAGTGAGACCAGCAGACACACATTTGCGAATGGGCATACGCGCCTATGCGCAATAGGCGCAACACACAGCACTGACAGAGACAGGGACACCTCAGCGAGCTGATTCACCTCGACTTCTTCCTTTGGTTAGCTGCCCGCAGGAAACAATTCCTCGGAGCACATTCCTCGGAGCACGCGGCCACAAATCAACCTTCGACGGGGGAGGTGAGGAGACTGGAGGCCGGGCGTATTATTATTATTATTACTACTACTACTATGCCAACATGGCGGCGCGTCCGTCAACGATAGTCAAGCTACAGGGAAACAGCGATTTAGTTTGGCCAGTTGTAGGCCGGCCGTCACTTGAAGAGACGATACGCAAAAATGATCAGAGCAGGCTGTCTGTCGGTTGGCTCCAACAGTGGTCGGTCGCGGCAATAACGCGCGTGGAGCTGACTTTGTTGTGGTTAAACACTGGCCCCGTCGCCATGGCAACGCGACCTAGGTCGCACCCCGGCGGACTCGTGGGTACGGTTCACCGGACACGCACCCCACCCCCCCCCCCCCCCCCGCACACCTACGTAGTGTGTAGTGAGCGCTGGGCAGGTGCTTCATGCATACGTGCATGCCGAGGGCCCCAAAGAGACATCACATGCAATTAAGCCTCTCTCTCTTCCCATTACATCAACAACCCACACACAGTAGCATGCCATCGAATTTGGTGGTTGCCGTTTTGGTTGTCATCTAGTGGCGTGTCGCCAGTTCGATCCCTGTTGTTGAGCGAATTTTCATTGGCGATGCTGAGACTTGACGAATAGACGATAAAACCACCCACATCATCAGGCGCTATGCTGCCACAAGCACTGTTGGGGAAGCCCTAGATTTCTCAACCCATGTCGGCCCCCAGATTGTATAGCCACAGCAATTGCAAATTCGTAAGGGACTAGCTAGAAGTCCTGTGCAAAAACTGTAACAGTAGCAACGCATTAATTGTCGACAAATGAATGTCGATATACGTTAAGTGCATATTATTCGTTATTGTCATTATTGTCATGCTAAGCAGCTTTAGGCAAGAAAACTCTGCAATTCAGTTTGTTTTAAATACAACTAAACCAAACAAAACCATTTTTCTTTGTTAAACGAGGAACGTTTTGTGATTGTCACCTGCTTGAAATATCACTGAAAGAAGAAACTACACGTAAACAAGGGGCTTTTTGGTTATATTTTGATAATTATCAATACACGCTATTTTTTATTTCGGCAAATTGAGTAACTCCTATGTATCATCAAAAATGAAAATGTTGCACAGCGCTGGACCAAAAATCGTTGCACTACTTCGCTCGCCGGAAGCGTGAAGAAGATAGAGCGTCACGAAGAAACAAACATAATTGAATTGAAAAAATGAAATTGTTTGCGTCTCTATCGCGTAGAAGCGATATATATATATAGACTTCCAACTGTTCGTTACATTTTTAAAATAACATAGCAACAAAAGGGAAATTGAAGATATTTTATTGAGAGCAATTATCGTTTTATTTTATACAGGCATAATGACATTAACTTGATGTCATATATAACGCTTTTTAAGAAGCAATTAAATCGAAATAATGGCATAAAGACACATGTTTAATAAAACATGACACTGACAAGACTGTGACCTCTTTTGTTACAAGCCGTAGGCGGGACCGTAATGTTTAGCAACTTTGTTAACGTATTCAATTTCAATTATATTTATTTCACTCAGATTGAGTATAATATACAGTTCAAGATGTTTCTTCATAATACTCTATCTTCTTCACGCTTTCGGCAAGAGAAGTAGTGCAACGATGTTTTGTCCAGCGCTGTGCATTCCACTGCATGGTACTTGGCACACCTCTGCAGACAGAACCGGCAGGTGCACAACTCGTACTCCTCGTGAAAGGCTGCGTTTGAACATACAAACGTGTTAACGTATTCTTTACCCATAAAAAACACAGAAGAAACCGCAAGATCTTGGCCCTCGGTACGCGAGCCTCCGATTAAAGCACTTCTTAGAATATTGGTCAACGACAAATAATGATCATGCTGCGATAATCCTCGTCATGCACAAGAGAGTAAAATTTAAAATCGGGTCCAATGATTTATCTTAACCAGAAGCTGCACCGGTCTGACAGATGTAACGGCTCTTTGTAAATCAACTACGGATCTTTGGTTGGCCAGATACGACAGTTTTGTTTATTCACATTTCCAATGAGATTAAAACGAGCTTTGTCAGAAGAGATCATTTTCTTCGCAAAATCGGCATCAAGCTGTATCATGCCTAAAGTCCTGTTTACGAAGTTTTGCTGCTCCAGATATTCCTTAGGCTTGATTGCTTCCGTGACCTGGACCTTATACGGATATACGCTAGAGCCAACCTCAAACGACGTCATGTTGACGTGCACGAAAAACTTAGTAAGGAACGTCTCTGAACCGATGTTTCCTGGCATTGTTTCGTACTGTCGGTCACAGCGGCGATATTTGTAGCCGAACGGGCTCTCCGTAGTCTTCCACGGCTTTGTACATCATAAATTGAACCTATTCTGCAAAACCCTTGCACAAGTTCATGTATGGCGTTCTTATATGGCCGTTTATCTAGATCGTAAGCAACACGAAATGCTCACCAGCATGACCGTACAGAGTTTGCATTTTATGATACACGGCCACATTATATACGCGTTCCTCCATTAAGTAACGTTACAATTTAATTTTGGCAGCCCAACTTCAGACTGCGAAAAGAGCAAAGTTGACGTGGGAATTGTTTAAAGATCTAGCGCACTTTGATAGATATATATATATATATATATATATATATATATATATATCAAAGTGCTCTAGATCTTAAAAATGCCCACGCTCAGCCGATATATATATATATATATATATATATACAGGGTCATTCATATCGTTGTGCACGCATTTCGAGGTTTGATAGAACTCGGCAAGAAAATAAGTTTTCCCTATGGAGGGAAGACGTGGAAACGTCTTGTGTACGAGAGAGACTGAAGTTTATAAAAGTAGTTTTTCTGCCTTTTTTTCCTACATAGTTGTGCGAAATCTCTGTTTGCGGGAGAACCAGTCAACGCACGAAGGAACCGATTACACCGGCGTGTTCGGAGGAAAATTCTGCACAAAGACACTAGCTTTACTAGCTTGCGTAGCAAAAAGCTAATACCCAGATTAAGGAAAGTCATGAAAAGTCGATATTTTACGTTGACACCTTTTCATGAAAAATCGTAAAATTTTTCCATTGCGACCAAAAATGTACGTCCAAAAGACCACTCTCACGCAATAGCAAATTTAATGCCTATCATTTTCGTATCAAGGTGATGGTGCTGCGTTACGTAGTTGTCAAGTCACTAAGCTTTTTCGATAGCCATATCGAAAGCGAAGACATGCATATTTCCATAGGGCGTATGAGAAAGTTAGGTACATATTTTGAGGTTTGTTAGAACTCAACAAGAGAATAAATTTTCCTAGTGGAAGGAGGGGGCGGAAACGTCTTGGCAAATTTTTACGGTTCTGAACGTGAAAACTTGCACGTAAAACATAACAACTATGATAGTCGAAATAGTTTAGTGACTTGACAACTACGTAACGCAGCACCATCACCTTGATACGCAAATGATGGGCATTAAATTTGCTATTGCGTGAGAGTGGTCTTTCGGACGTACATTTTTGGTCGCAATGGAAAAATTTTACGATTTTTCATGAAAAGGCGTTAACGTACAATATCGACTTTTCATGACTTTCCTTAATCTGGGTATTAGCTTTTTGCTACGCAAGCTAGTGAAGTGTCTTCCGTTGTGCAGAATTTTCCTCCGAACACGCCGGTGTAATCGGTTCCTTCATGCGTTGACTGGTTCTCCCGCAACCAGAGATTTCGCACAACTATGTAGGAAAAAAAAGGCAGAAAAACTGCTTTTATAAACTTCACTCTCTCTCCTAAACAAGACGTTTCTACGTCTTCCCTCCATAGGGAAAACTTATTTTCTTGCCGAGTTCTATCAAACCTCGAAATGCGTGCACAACGATATGAATGACCCTGTATATATATGTTTAAATATATATATATATATATATATATATATATATATATATATATATAATATGATTCGCAGTTATCAAACTAGAATAGTCTCTAAATAAATATGTTTTGTTAAATTTACGACTATACCTTGTGCCCCGCAATTGGCCAATCCTTATGATGTCCACTTCAATCGCGTGTTTTGCCCATCTATGAACCATAACGTAAATAAATGAAACGGTGGCGCTGCGGTTTGTAATGCATTCACCTGAGACCTGACTTTTCTTCAACAGAACAGCGAATATGTACGTAAAAAAATTGCGTACAGTGTGCCTATGAAATGAGATCTGTACAAGATTCACATACGTAGTATATCTATTCGGATTACATATATGTGTTATCATACAATACAACACGAAACCTGCTGCCTAGACGATAACTGCCTGACAAATGACTCTGACGAGAATACATGGCGTATTGAGTGGCTTGTTACGTGGTGGATAGCAGGAGGAGTCAGTTGCAGGTCCTGTTGATAAATGGACGCTGCTACCCTGTGGAGCGTGTCAGCAGAGAGTGACAAGTGCTTTCACCTGTGAGCGTCTGGCTGTCACGTGCTCTGTGTGTGTTGGTTCTACTAAAAACCAATCAATCGTATCGAACGTGACAGAGCGAGAGAGAGAGAGCGCGCCCGCGACAAGCCCACTTGGAGCACAATCCTGAGGGTGAATATATTATTAAAACTACAAATCGTCTGCTAGTGTTCGTCCGCTAAAGCCGCCAGCACCCTCACGAGAAAGCCCGCAACAACTCCAATCTAAGCGGACATGTTACTGATGAAAAGTGAGTGAGGTCGGTGCGGAGAGCATTCGCAAGACGAGGCTGTCCGTCTGGTAGGGAAAGGACCCACGCCAGAACGTGTGTGCAGTATCCCACTTCTGCGCACAATAGAGACAGACCATCACTTACGTAACAGCAGAACGCGAAGTACGTCGACATATGAAGTACGTGCCAGTACAGAAAGCAGGGTTCGTAGCACTAGCTGTTAAGAGGCTGGCGGCGTGGCCTTTGCTGTCCCAGCCGGCGAGCTAACGAAGAGAATGGAGACGGGTGCCGAGCGAGAATGTTGGCGTGGTTACAACGCAGTTACAACCTAAGCCTCACCACAATATGTACACACTCTGCAAGCGGTGTACATATTGTGGCGGGGCAAATCGTATACCTCAAGGACAACCGCCGAGAGGCCTCAATTACGCATGCCAAACAAGCATGGATGGGCGTCTGTCTGTAATCTGTAACCAGCAGCCTGCAGTTGTGTCGAAATCAAAGAGGTAGCTATTGGCAGCCCGCTGAAAAGCGTCGTTACGCTATGCATCGGAGACCATTGCATACAAGAGTTGACCGACATGATCTGTACACGAAACGGTTGGGCAGCTACAAGACACAATATTAGGGGGAGGAGCGTACAGGATAGTGGGACAACCATAAAACATTCTTGTGTGAAACCGCAGACCGTAATGCTATATATGATCCAAGCGCACAGATTCATGCTGCGACGTGTGTGGAAACGACCGAATACGGGCACAGGTAGGCCACACAAAGGAGATCTGGTCAACGTAGGATAGGCTTCTACATATTAGGCGACCATAGGAGACACTGAAAGCTTCAACTAGAGTGATTGTAAGGTTACCTTGACCTGGTTACCTATAGTCTGTTAACCGTTGTGGACAGGTCAGTCATGATAAACCACCAGGTGATGCACATGCCGATAGAAGCGAAAGCATTGATCTGGTGTCCACGGATGAGGTGCAGGATCTGGACAGTGGAGTGGGAGTGAGCCTAACGACGATCAAATCACGTAGAGAAGCGATGACGGATCGAATGGACGGAATCGAAGCGCGAGGACGGACATAAGGGCTGTGTGAATACGGGACAACTTTGCACCACCATCCTCTACGCGAACACGAAGCGATGCCTAGCAGTTACCGTTCCCTGGGGGTGGGGGGGGGGGGAGGCGGGTGTTAGTGGGTTTGTGAGTCCCACACTAGTCACTGGTTGTGGTGACGCATGTACATACATCACGATTCCCGTAATCCCCCATATTAATGCTAAGAGGTTTCAGCATTAAAGAAATCCTCTACGCGGTATGTAAAGTAAGCAGTACGATAAGTCAGAGTCGAAGTTACTAGAGCCAATGAAAACCTCAAAGCACGAGGTCTCTACATGAGTTAAATTTGAAGATTCCGATGTAGGGGGTAGTTATGTAGCTAGCTCGATTCTATCAACATCCACAATGATGCGGTCTCACTCTGCCTCAGCTTGACTAGAGGATGGCCAAATGGCGGCCCCCCCTGCCTGGCCTATAGAAATGTTGTCGGTGCTGAATGACGACTACAGACCAATGAGGAGGAAAGAAATAAGCGGCAAGGGCAGCAGCCGCATTAACGACAGAGTAGGGACGAAAACGTCCAATGACACCTCTAGAGACAACAGCAACAATCGTGCAGGGAAGGAGGAGATGACAAATTCGGTCGGAGATCCTGTAAAACAACACGCTACGACAACCGAGAGGACGGCATGGCGGCAGATTCAGTAGCCCGGTGTACCAGCACCCCTAACAACAGATACGACACAGCAACAACAACAACCCACTTACGCACAGGCCGCATAATACGTAGGCGAAGTCGTTACCGAGGGCCGTCACAGATAACTGATTGTGAAAAGCATATTCACTACAAATTGAGGGTGTGGAAAAGTATATTCACTACAAATTGAAGGTGTGGAAAGTATATTCACTACAAATTAAGGGTGTGGGTTTGTGATCTCTCTAATAGTTGTTGTTTCATCTATGTCCTTGGTGATGTCCCTGGTCTCATAACTTCAGTTCCGAAGCTCGGTGTCTATCTTAGCGTTATCCTTAAGTTACCAACGAAAGTCTATGAGCGTTTTTTCTTAGTCTCCCTAATTTGGATTAGCGTTTACTAATGGCGCAGTAGTTACTTTCTCTTTTACTTAGAGTACAAAAACTCGGTGTACGGACTGGAGTGGTAAAAATCATGAGTATACCTTGGAGTTGTCTAAAACCACGACTTAACTATATATCGCAATAACAAAATGGTGAAGAGACAGAACCGTGAGAGGAGGCAACTGATGTACGGCAACACAGTGACAACCATATCTAAGTGAGCTTGAATTTTTGTAGAAAACTAGACCATTCAGTAAAATGGGAGTCCTTAGGAAACTAACTACAATCAAGTGTTGGAAAAAAATGCAACGCACAACAATGACAGGTACGCTGCTTTCTGCGTAGCAAAAGAGAGAAATACTTACACTCTAGCCCTTTAACCGCGATTTAATACGCGCGGACCCGAGCGGGAGTGCCCACCAGCCCGAATTGACAGGCCAGCAGATCCCCCACCCTCCCCCCTATCGAGGTTCGGAATGAGGGTACCACACTACTCCACCGTACCGATTAGACGCATTCACCTCGCGATTCCGCGTTACACCAGGTCCGACCACTCCAGAGCAGGGGTTCCCCGTAAAATACGGGGCCAGAAGGCCCTCTCGACCGGTGGTCTGCGTTCGTGTGGCCACTTCTCGCTCATTTTGCCTATTAAGCTAAGGCAGCGGGCGTCCCGGACGGTACCACCGAGTGTCACTCGGGGCGTTAACCGTCCAGCCCGGGGGACTTCTATGCAGCACAAGTCCCCCGTATTGGCAGTAGCCTTAACAGCCCTCGAATGGGCCACGACAGGATGACAATATAAATTCATTGACATCCAAAGTGAAGGTCCCCGCAGCGCGTGGCAGTCACGCACCAGCGGACCAAGGCCGGTAAGAGGGTCATAGTTACTCCCGCCGACCATTCAGTAAAATGGGAGTCCTTAGGAAACTAACTACAATCACGTGTTGGAAAAAAATGCAACGCACAACAAAGTTAGGTACGCTGCTTTCTGCGTACAATAAGTCAGAGTCGACGTTACTCGACTTTGTACCTTTGTATGGATGAAGCAGTGATCACGAAACGAAAAAAGTTCTAAGGTCCTGGAAACCAGGCTGTTACAGAGCGGAGTCACGGATAAAGTGCGCTTCCGAAAAAGCCTCTAGAGAGCTAGAAAGAACACAGCGTTTCCAATCACAGCTATCCGAAAAGCATTGGGAAGATACGTGCTTTGCCAATACCAGATTGCATCGTGCTTTTGGCGCGAAGCTACAGCGAATTGAAGTTGTTCGTAGACATAATACTTCTGTTTAGGGAGAAAACGGAAATAATATTTATCATAAGGATAAAAGTAGCGTTCTCAGATAAAGAACTTTGGAAATCCCGATCTTACAGCTCTTATTTTAACTTGACACTAAGTGGACAAATTCATATTACTGTCTAGATAGGAAGGACGCTGAATAACATTCCGTTAGAAATGTCTGGAGAAGAGCTAACACACACGAATGTCGCCTGCATGCATAAAGCGTTTGGAGTTTTTTCTGAGAAGTTAGTTAACAAGGACTCCAAATAGGGGGCTGGCAAGGAAGCGTCAGTATTTGATAGAGTTACGCCCTGAAGATCCCTAGCTACAAATACGCGGGTTCGAGCCCCACCGTTGCACATTTGTGTTTATGGGGGTCCGTTTATGAAGCAATGCGAAAAGCTGTCCCATGGAGGTTAAATCTTGGCTGAGAGTCAGCACCGAAAGGATTTTTTTAGGCATTAGTAAAAGTCAAACCCGGTGGCATGGTGCATTCACGTGCGTTTTGCGACCGGGAGAGACATAGAGGTGCACGGTTTCAATTTCCGTTGTTGCACATTTGTATTCATATCTCACAAAACAATGCGAAAGTAATTCCGCGGACGCTAAATGTTAGCTGAGGGTCAGCCCAAAAAAAACAAGCTTGGGGTTCTACTAACGACAACTATGTGGAGATAAGCGGAGAAATTCTACATTTATACGTTATAATTATACATAGCACAGTTTTGCATAGCATTTAATTGAGTCTAATTAATTCATTTGAATGTATTTGACATTGACGCATTAATTTTGTTCAAGCATTGCGTTTTTCTATCTTTATGCACCTAAATCTAGGATATTCGTTCCTGGCGCAACGAATGTATTCGCAGCAGATTGCAACAGACTTACTAACACCTTTCTCAGTATTACTTTGTTTGTAAAACATTTGGATGCGACCTAGCAAATCTGGACAGAAGATAGATAATAGCTTACCAGAGTCATAGCGAAGCCCCATTATTCGGGGTGCTTAGAAGGGCGACCGGCGCCGCAGAACTCATCACGTAACATCAAACAAACTTTAACTTCTAAAGTGAATCAAACAAATGCAAATGGAAGCCAAGGAGACGGACAGTGAAATTAACCTTATAACATCGATAAAATAATGCAACAAGCATATTCATTCATAGATAAAGAATTATCATAAATATACAATATATATATATATATATATATATATAGACGTGCGCCAATTTGGTAGTGCGGTTGGCAACTATGTTGTTGAGGTTAAGTCTGAACGGAACAAGAAGCATTTCTTCTGAGTGGGCAGCACTTCTTTATTACTACTACAGCTACTATGTCAACAGCCTCGATCTGCGGTGTCTGTGATGCTGCTGCTGCTGGCCCACGTGCGCCTCAAACTTAGTGATGATCGATTTAGTCAGATAGAATGTACGTGATGCCGTGTGTGACGTGATGGGAATCGAAATCGACCCGTTGCTGTCACATCGTGGCAGCAAGTCCGAACGAACGAACGACCTCCCAGGAAGTCCGTCTAGCAATCGGCCGATGTATCGATTGATGAGTGACGCCTGGCATACGAGCAGTCTCGTCGACAAGACACGCCAATGCTGCTGCTTCTGCTGTTGCTGCTGCTCGTGTCCCGAAGTATCGCCAAAGTCAAAAGGAGACTGCCGGCATATGACATTCTAAGCGTTCCTTTACCCACACTACAGTCCGCCTCCGATCCGCCGCCACGGCAAGGACAAGTCGTCGACATCGTCCAACACCCCTTGACGTCCCGACGTGAGTCGAACACACGATGCCGAACGTACTGTACACCCTCATCCTTGCACGTTTGACGTGCGGCACGCAATCGTACAGCGTAGCGTAGAGAGCGCGAGAGAGCCGCTCGTCGATCGTATGACATTTGCACTATGACTACTAAACGAGTTACAACTATTGCACTTTGTTTTAGCCGACGACTCTGGCCCGCAGGCAACCCAAATGTAAAAGCAGTGGCTCCAGCAGTAATATCAAGGAACGGTACCAGAGGCTTCTCGCCTCGTCGTGGGGAGGCCTTTAGGTGAGGGGTTTTTAGCGCGCATTATGCCACTAACATCTTGGTGTTTTCTTTGTATCAACTTCTTACAGCTCCTCGTTTTTTCTACCGTTATTCTTTCTACCAGCCTGATATTCTACTCCAATTTGCATTGTCATCCCATGTCCGGAGAATGGCTATCGCCAGTGAATTCTTTCGCACTGCGCAGAAGAAAATTGTGTGGGTCGTGTCATCCTCTTCGTCTGTCCCGCAAATTACACACTTGATACCTGGAGATTTGCCTATCTTATGCAGGCATTTCTCGAAGCATCCGTGCCACGACAAAAACTGTCTCAGATAGTTAATGGCGTCTCCATGCTCTCCGTTGAACCATTTCTCTTTGACAGGGCCAGGTTTCTGGGACGTCCGCTGGTGTCTAGGCCAATTTCTTAATAGCGTTGGGTCCCTACTTAAAAACAGCGTCCAGGACAGTGGACTCCGCTAAAGAGGCGAGAAGTCTTTTTTTTGTATTGTTGTTTCCTGCGTGTCCTCGACAGGATCTTGGCCAGGCTCATTGCCAGCTTTTCTGTTTACGCGCTTATTTTATCAATGTCCTGATTACGCGAGAGGAACGCGTCTGATATTACACCCAGATGTCACAAAACTTGCTTATCTTTTTGCTCACCCTCATGTGCTAGGCGAGTGTGTCAACGCCTCTTTTGACCCGTAAGAAGCCCTGGCTCGCTTTTTTCGGACACCAGCCCAGCCTTGTGCCTTACCATCCAATCTTTTACCATATCGATACGTGTACTGTTCCTTGGAGTGTGTTTTTCCCGCGCGCTGCAGCCAGGTGGCCACGTTGCCCGCGTAAGCTATCATCTGGACGCCCTCCAATCTGTCGAGTCCTCAGTACGTCGTCGTGCGCCATGTTTTAGAGCAGAGGCCGTAGTGTGCCCTCCCGCGGACGCGGGCTGTCATGGCAAACTCTCCGTTGCCGTGGATGGTTCACCAGTTACTGAGGTTAGGCCGCGGATGGTTCACCAGTTACTGAGGAAGGCTATGATTTTTTGAAAATATAGAGATACTTCCTTTTCCGCCATTACGTCTATACTTACTGTGAGTTAAAGGCGTTACGGACGTGCAGAAGGACGACCAAGCCGGACTTCCTTTTATGTTTTCCGGCCTCGTATAGAACTAGGTCGATAGCCTTTTCCGTCGTCGACAGCCTCTTGCATTTGATGTCGAATTACTCGAAAGTACAGTTCAAGCTTTCAGTTCCGCCGTTAGCCTTATGTTGCTGATCGTTACGAATCAGCAACATAAGACCCTGGAAAATGTTTTGGGCGTTACGCAGTGGGGTCAGCGGGCGGCTATTCTGATAAAGGTAACCATCTTTCACGATGTTGGGGAAATCCCGTCTGCCTCCACAGCTTTTGCCAGGATTCTATCCAGATCGGTGCTTTGCCGTTGGGTGACCGTTTTATGGACGTCGCTATTCTACCTTGCTAGTCGATGTTAAGGGCATGTCTTCGTTCTTCGTATTTATCTCGTTGTGGGTGGGGTTAGCGTGGTCTAAAAACTACTACTATCACACGACGACGACTACCACTACAACTACTATGGCGACGAACATGAAAACATCGCATTCGGTGTCGGTCAACCGTGTAGAACGTATACGTGTTCAACTGACTCGGTCTTACTTCAAAGGCGCCTCCCGAGTATAGGCGTTAATTGCTGACTTAAAAATAGCCAGGAAGGATAAACGTGCTAAATTAAATAATTCGCTGCACACGTAACATTGGTAGCTAAGAGAAGTAGCGCGATACGTTGCGATGGCGTCATTAATCGACGCCATTTATGTGTGTCCCTAGCATACTAAGTTGTGCGTTTAAAATGTATGAAGTAATTATTGAAGGAATTACCCGAAGTATTAGTTGAGGCTGTGGGTAGCCCCGACAGGGATCTCTTAGTTTGTAGGAGATAAGAGACCGGCCAATCATATGACCGTTTTCTATAGTGCACACGGTCAAAACTCATGAGAGACTAAAAGAACATGGTGTGCTGCGCGCAACGGAGTCCTAAAATATTGTGGTACTTCAGGACAGATTATGGTAATAAATACTTGTTATTAAAGTTATAAAATGCATTACAACCAACAAACACTAGCCCCCTAGACCACACCGCCACATCACCCCACAGTCACCAGCCTGATGAACCTTAAAGCTTTGACTTTCACCATGCACGGTCGGGTCCGAGAGGAGTCACATAGAGGGACAGGCGCTGAGAAGTCTTCCACACTGTAAAAAAATAAGTTAATTCATTGAAACTGGTTGAGAATAGTTCTTCCGGCATATAAATATATAAATATATATATATATATATATATATATATGCGTGATGTCCGTAGCTAAAGTACGTCGCTCCGCGATTGTTTAATAATATTAATGGGAACAATGATGATGAACGCAATGACAGCGACTCACTGTGTTGAAGTCGATAGTGATTTATCGCTATAGTTAGAGCGTATACCATCAAAGCTAAACCACAACATTGTATCTGCGTGGCACGGCATCCTATTTGTTTGCGGATTGAATAAAGTTATGTATACATGTATACAAGAACAAAGTTAAGGGGTGTATTGTCGAAGAATTAAGTTTTCAAGGTACTCTAGGTAGATAAAGTAAGCCGAGGGGAGTGCCCTTGTGCATTCGTGTAATTTTTCATACAATATAATTACGTTTTAATTTGACTTGACTTATGTGTACGAGTATATATATATATATATATATATAATATTTGAGCTCAGTCTATGTTTTTGGCTGTACCCCGTTTTTTTTTCGTTTACACTATTCGAGATATGGTCGTTGCATTTTGTGCAGGCCGTTAGTTGGAAAAGATAGGTCGACGGGGTTCCTGTTGGAAATCCCGCCGCTAACCTCCATACACTCTGTCACCACTGATGGCCTCTTTACGATGCAGAGCACACTGTACCCATGTCCCCGATGGAACGCCTGCCCTTTCCGCATATAAACGCGCCACGGCAAACGCCAACGGATCTGACTGGCAAGCCTTTGGCGTTTTCTTGCCGATATCTAATTGGGTTCGTCGTTCTAAACGCAAGCAGGCCATGGCGTCCATACCTTACCGCGTCATGTCCTATTGCCTGCAGCTTATTGAGTGAGCCTTTTGCTTGCCGCTATAACTCATTTTTTCCTCATTATCAGGCCACGACACGACAGCATTGGTCAGGCTAACCGAGCCCCTAGTTATCATACGGTAAATAAAGTTAACCATAGTTGTCAAACTATATATAAAGGTTTCTACACAGTTACCAGTTGTAGGCCTGTGAGTTTAGTTTGTCGCAGCAAGCAGGAATGACATTATTCATGCAAGTCCTTATTGTCCCAACCGCTGGTAAATAAGAGGTATATTGTGAGTGGCAAATGATTATGCCAGTGATGTACGAGCATTGCTACGTTCTCACCCTAGGAAATCAAACTAATATTATAACGGCACTATGTATTAGCTTGCTATTTTGGCTGTCGTGATGTGTTAACGAGTGTACCGTTCCTAGGGTATCCCTGCCCCGTTGGCCCAATGTCACCCGACCTAACGGAGCAATCAATCTTGCCAGAAAATTCGTGCTTTACTGATCTAGGTGGTATCTTGTTTTCTCCAAGGGTATCATGTATATTGATCGATAGATTTATTATCCGCGTGACATGCATGCTTAGATACACATGTCGCTCGTTTATATTAGGGGTGCCTATGTGGGTGTATATGTAGCATATATGTAGCTAAGGCATCCATTTCACCAATGTATCTAGTCCCAATAATTTCGGAGTAGGTGCCTTTCATTGAGACAACCTCTTTCTTGTAATATTGACCTGGTCATTTCTAACATTTGGTCCTAAAGTTAGAGCCTTCGGCAGGTCTATATCTCCGATCTCTCCAAAACAGTGCATTTTACAATATGTTCAATTGACTCATTCCCTAACTCACAAGCTCGACATTATATACTTCCCCTCCAGATATGTATGCTAGCTCGTGCCCTTTGTACCCTCGACTTCACCATTCCTTTAGATACCATCACGCTTGCTCATTGCTGACTTTTGCACCCAATTTTCTTATCTGCGATCCCACTTCATTTTTTCCCTTAACGCCATCTTCAGCATCTGAATCTGTTTAAACTACCTTTTATTGGCGCCATTCTTAATGCTAATGGTAAACCTTAATCAACTTTGTACTTCTATTTGAATACATGTTGTCACATTTTGACATTCCCTTCCCCTTAAGAAACTATCTGGCTTAATTGTAACGGCAACCCAATGCCATATCAAATCTCGTTGTACTTCTTCTACTTCCTTCAAAGTCCCGCGCTGTGGACCAGTTTGACGTTTGCATGCTATATATACGAATTACTTTATATGTGTTTATGATATATATATATATATATATATATATATATATATGTATATATACGAGTACAGTTACGACTTGAGACTCTCTAATCAATCATGGGTTGCATGTACTCACATTGCACACTGCACCTGGTTTGCCTTCTACCTTGCCATCTTAATGCATGGCCGGGGGTAAAGGAGCCGCCGACGACGACCAAATGTCGGTTTCGCCGAACATACACACCCGGCTAAGCGAGGTCAGCGCAACATGACGGAACAATACATCAAGCCTCTAGTCGTTAGTTCGGCGTTCGTTTTTTTAGGCTTTGTTTAACGCAGCGTTAATAGACACACGTTAATAGACAGCGTTACTATTCATACGTCAGTCAGACTCGAGTGAAGTAACACAGTCTCTGCCGCCACCGGCGTCTCTCCATCTCTCTCTTTCCTAGCTCGATCTAGACAGATATCTTCTTATTCCTTCATTTTACCCCGGTGTCTAGTCATCTCTGTATGTACAGTGTAACCCCTCCCTGAGCTTTGATTCGTTCCAGCCACTCGCTTTTCCTCTCCCCCCCCCCACCGTCCTTTCCAGTCCCTTTGCCGTGCCCCCACCAACGGACCCGTCATTGCTACTGCTGCTGTGGCCGCCGTTGTTACTGTTTCTCCTCTTAGGTCCTATGGCCCGGCGGTCTTCGTGGGCCTCCCCCGGGGGTAGTTCTCACCCTTCGGATGCCCAGCGTCCCGCCCCAGCTCATCATCGCTTGTCGTTCTCCTGTAGTACTCGGGGTTGGCTGACCTGGTTGGCCCGGTGGCAGACTGAGCCATTGTCAGCGGCGCAGGACCTGCAACTACGGCTGATTCTGCTACTGTTGCTGCTAGTAAAGCTGAATAAATGAATCAACGAATGTACGATGAATAAATGCTCAGCACGACGGCGACACCACCATGCAGACGACAGCATGTCCTTGAATCGAGCCCTACTCTAGGCGAACGATGGCCTACTCTAGGCGTTTGTGACCACCAATGGGCTTCCATCCTTGTCATTGCCATTGTTGTCGTCAACTTACGGTGTACTCGGCCACTGCTTCTGTTGTTACCGTTAATGCTGTCCCGGGGCGGCCAGTGACAAAGGCAAATTACGAAATGAGAGACACGAGACTACAACAACAAGACAACGACGACGACAGCAAGAATCGCATGCGCTACTCCAACGATAATGATAGCAGCACCAGGAGGGGGAGCGACGCAGAGCCCACCTCGTTGTACCTAGCGCGAAACGCGCCTAACAGCCGTGGGCGAACATCGTCGCGGCACCGGCATCGTTTGCACCACCAAAGCTCAAATCAGGCTCAAATCCCTCTCCTTTTCCTGCGTTCTCACGTTGTCCTGTCTCTCTCCTCTCTCTCTCGATCTGTGTTGCTGTATCCGCCTCTCTTTAATTTCTCTTCTTTCTATCTCTCTAGCTCTCTGAGGAGCAGTAGCACTTGCCTATCGTTCGGCGAGGCGACTGGGAGACTCCGTTCTTCCACGTCCGACGCTTTGTTTCTCATCCACCAAGACGCAGGCTCACGTCCGCGTCGTTGGATAGGTTGGCAGCGGGGTGGGCGGGAGTCAAGCAGGGGACCTCGCTTTTGGCTTGCGGCATTCGGCGGGCGCTCTTGTGCCATTAGCCCTGCTGCTGCTAGAGGCGCCACGCTAAAGACGGAAATGAGACGACGGTCGGTTCACGTGAAACGCGACGGCGAAAACGAAGGGAATTGGTGGACATAGGGAAAAAGTACGAAGGTGGAGAAGAAGAAGAAGAAGACGAAGAGATTGCGATGGAGCGAAAGCCAGAGCAAGCTAGAGGAAGAGATGCAAAGGACGAAAGAGGTACCGAGCCGTAGAGTAAGATGAAGCAGAAAATGGCAAACACTTTAAGATAAAGGCATAGCTCTATCCAGAGATAGTAGCAGAGACATTAAGTAGGAAAGTGACGAAAACTTTAAGCTAAGAGGAAGCTATACTGACAGCATGAGAGATATAATGAGAGAAAAAGGGAAATAGGTGCTGGATGAGAGAAGGAGATGTGCTGAAGTGGGGATACGGCACAAAATTGAGAGGATGAGAAGGGAAATGAGATAACTACCAACGAGGACTAGATACAACGTGACACTGAACCGAAAACGACTATCTACCCAGCAGCAACAGCAAAAGCAACGGCGTCGACACAACGATTGTATGTGTATGCCCTGCATCGGCCTTCGACAAGGCTCTCTGGAGGCGGAACAATAAACGAAACACCGTCGTAGTGAAACCGTGTATCCAGTCACCCAGCATAGACCAAAAAATGCTGATAGGTAGACTGATCTCCATGTGTGTATTACATATACGAGTATATATATATATTTTTTTACTGAGAGAAACAATTATAGCTATTAAATATTGCTGCACCTAAATAGCCCAGATTTAGTAATCGTGTGTAAACTTTTTAACGGTTTTGAGGATTGCCACAAATTATCGTCGGACTATTTCTATACCTTTTGAATCGATAGCGGTCGAATCAGACTATTAATACAGTTCAATATTACGGGAATACTCGGTACCTGATTTAACCTGACTCGACAAAAATGTCGTGCATATTGAATTGTTTGGTTGAAGAAACATAACAAATCAATATTCCATATAGACCTCAATACTGTCCTCTAAAAGTTCAATTTGTATTCTGCTATCTAGGTTGGCGCCGAAATTAAATGACTTCGACTGGAATTTCGTCAATGCCACAAGACATAGGCGCGCTTTTATTTCAAGAAGGGTGGAAATGACCGTCATCTAAGGTTTAGCGCATATGTTTTAAAGTGTACTCTGATCCGCAACAGTACAATTTCCTGAAATCGCCAAAAATGTTACATTGAGTTGGGTAACCATGGGCCACTTTGGTCATTCGTCATGCAAACAAGCTTTCTTTATATGGGAGGTTTGGAAACGCTAATGCACTATTGGTACTGGCAACAAACAGCATCTAGTGTAGGAACCCACTAAAGACCTCAATCCTCCCCACCCCCCGTCCGTAGCCCCTCCCACCCGAGGGAGAATCCTGGCCAGATTCTGAGCGACCTTGCTGACCTTGACGACGATGTGCTTGATTTGCGCGGCACCTGTAAGACGGGTATCTAAAATGACGCCTAGGTATCTGGCAGTCCTCTTGATCGGAATGCAAACAAGCTATTGATAAGTTGCCTGCGAGCTTTAGCCTTCGGATAAATGAAACAGCGACTTTTCTAAATGGTCTGGTTCGTTATCAACGAAACTACTAGTTCGGCGCACTTTCTTTAAGTGAATGCTGTGTGTTTTAGAGTTGCATCATCTATTCAGGTGGCAGAGTATTAGTCATTATAGTAGAAGAGCATCGCATGGTTTTGTTATTTTTGCAATCAAATTCAGTGCAGTTCTTTTTGTACAACCCACTTGGCAGGAGAGAGTACGATACCATTCGGTGCATCACTGGAGGATGCCGTAAACAGAGGATTGCAAGCAGTGTGAGACTCTTCATGGTAGAGTGAATAGTAGATATCTTAGTCGTCAGAGTATTCAAAAGAGTTGACACTCGAAGGGAGAGACCTGTTTTTGTCAAGAATAAAAGCCGTATATAAAGGCGGAGAAGGGCAACCACCCAAAGGTAGTCCAAGCACCACAGGCACATGGGGAAGTACCGACTCCTACATGAACGTTCAGATCACACAAAAAATGCATTCAGGTACCCCACGGTATAAGGATCCTTTAAGAATCTCTTCTTTTCATCTGTCTTGAGATAGTATGGGATCGTCCCAGCGAGAGTCAGGACGCCCGGCGTGCAAACTGCTATATGTGCTTGAACAACACGCAGTCCCATTCTTTGGATGGTCCGGAGGGGCTGAATATTGATGTCATTTTTCAGTGCCCTTTTGACCCGGACAGATGCCTTAAATAGAATGATGGCTTCGTCCAGTGACACTAGCAACTTCGTTTCCCTATCCTTCGTATATGTTTAGTAACATTCTGGGTTGTATTTTTGTACTGTCATGATTTTAGGTGCCGCCAGCCGGATATGCGGAGTGTCTTAAAAGGTCTCTGCATGGCCTCGCGTGGACCAAGCTTAACTCCATCCACATCACAATTTCTGCCAGAACATCAATTGCGTTCTCCTTACGGCCTAGTTTAGTTTCATGTGGAGCCTCGGCTTATTTCCTTTAAAATCCTTGCCTAAGCTTGACACGTTAACACACTACTTTTTTAAACGTTTGTAGGATTGCCTTCCAGAAAAGCTATTAAAGACCTTCTTTACATGCAACAGGGCAGTAATCAATTCCCTCGTTTTTACACTATTGTTCTTTTCCGCTACTGTCCTAAATAAAACCCTTTATATCGTTGTTAAAACGAATACCGCTTTCCTACAACCAAATTATGTCGGTGATGAAAGTCCGTGCACGTGATTTTGCGTCTTGCGTCAGCTTCTAAGCTAGCTTTAGTTGATGCTTCTACTTCATTTGCCAGAGTACCGGAAGAAGTAAGCAGATGGCCTGTATGCTCGTTACTCTAAAGGAATGCAATTAAAACCACATTTACATTCTTCCAGCTTACGAGGATTCTCTAATCATGTAGCGTTTACGTAGCCACCGTTGCCACCAGTTTATGAAACTCCCTATCTAAAAGATCTTTTCCGCTGGTATGCCATTTGGATCCGGTTACTGGCGTGATTCCACTTGCCACGGATACAACTTCCTCCTTCGTTAGAGGACTGTCTGCGCCCCCTGCGTTTTTTTCAAATTGGGGTAGGAAGGGGGAACAAGTTAGAGATAACCTTTCTTCTATTTTTTCTAGATGCCCTCTAGACTTTATTTTGTTTTCAAAAATTTGGTGTTCCCTAGGGATCTTCTTCTATTTATTCTAGGAGTTTCCCCCTACGATTATTTTTATTTTATTCTGTTAACTTCATTTTTAGGCAATGCGCGCTGTCTCTTCTACTTTTTAACTGTATGTTTAGTATATTTTTGATTGAGCCCTCACGCTCCTAGCCTATGTACGAGCTGTCGAACATCTCCTTTTTTAGCTTTTGCGGTATCAACTTTTCACCAGTATTTGGCTTTCACATTGCGCAGAATGTATGAACGCTCTCTATTGTCTGCTCACGCGCTTCTCTAAACGGCTCATAAAAGCCATTCGCCCCAGTGTGCGATTGCCTCTGTCTTTCACCGTTTTAGTGACCTCCTAGTTCTCATATTTTCGCCTCCCGCGTACTTGAATCGGTGTTCTGGGCGTCATCTTGTTTTTCTATGTGGTCTTCTTTAGCCTTGTATTTTATGCAATCGTGCTCACCCAAAGTTTTCTTCTACTGTTACACCTTCCGGCTTGCAACTCTATCCACGCATTCGGTTTCGCAGATAGTGAGGCCGATATGCGGTTCAGTTCCACTTCCGGGTAGCTGGACGTGCTGTCCTTATTGAGCGTAACCAAATCATGAGTTGCCATTCACTGCAGGATGAAGCTACCCCTCTTGTGTTCCTTCTTAGCAACAGCAGGGACCAATGCTGCATTAATCACGTTTCTTTTATCGGCAATCTCACTTAATAGGCTGTAGGCAGCCTGGCTGCAATTGCAGGTCACCTATACGAAGTTTAGTCCACTAATCATTTTCGCGGGCTGTTTCCTTGTTAGCTGCCCGAGCGAGAGTTTAGCTAGACTTCGCCTTTCCTTGTCCCATACCTCTTTAGAATAAGACGATATATTTAGCAATTTCATGTATCTTTCTGAGTATCAATCCTGCGGTGGCTGCTACTTTCTGTACTGTGATACATTTTAATTGTCAGCCTTCTTCCCTTTGCTTCGGCTATTTGAGCTTAGGTTACACGTTCTTTGTTTGAGTTTCTCAGAAAATTGGCCGTGCCATCCTACTTCAAGGTGATTAGTTTGATATGATCCGGTGACCGTAACGTTGATAATTATTCTATGTGTCCCCGTATCATATCGTTTAACTTTCCCTCCTGTTTTTCTTCATGTGGCCACTGCTAAGCTCAAGTCTGTATTTCTCGCATGACGCTCTAGCAGATTCCACCGGCAATGGCTATGTGTAATAAGCCGCTGCAGGAGACATGTCCTGTATGTACACATACCAGACAAATGGTGCATAAATAAAATTAATGAACTAGTCGTGAAGCATGGGTAGGCGTTGTTCTTATTTCCCAGCTCGTCAATTTATCTGATTCTCGTCTTAAACAAACTCGTCTTCAGTTCAGTTTCAATGTCCATTATTTTGGACACTCTCATTACTACAAGTGTTATTCTGCTCGTGTGCCCCTTTTCGTCCGATTCCTGTATGGTCCGCGCGTTATTACCTTCCCTGTTCTCGTGCCGTGTCTTCTGTGAGACCCGGGAACAGCGTCGCCACATCCTTCTACACCACCATATCAGCTGCGTCCTCTTCCCCTAACCATCATTGTCATAAAAGAGAGTCTCCTCAGACAAGCTGGCATCTGTCTTCTTAGTGTTGCGATGTGGCCCTGGCGCTGCTCTCACGAGAAGTAGTTCTAGCTCTTCCCACAAGTTGCATTGCTTAATTAGCGCGTCTATTGCGCCCTCGATGCCTACCAGACACAAGAAGAGACACATATGTTTAGAGATCCCAGCCAACTGTGTGAAGTGTGGCTTACAAGCGGAAATAATGGAGTAAGTTGTTTTAGAGTGCAACGACCTTTACTCTCCTGACAACTGAGTTCCATTGAAAACAGTAACACGACCAATAGGATGAAGATGACGCTAATGCCCTAAAACAGAAGAACCCCAAAATACTGTACCAGAAATGACTAAGCTTAGTAAGTGTTCAGAAAAAACGATTAGGAGAAAGGATAAATATATAGTAAAACTATTATAGTCTTACATTCGAGTAAAACAACGAATATTCAATCAATTGCAGCTTTCCTTATCTACACATGTGCATACATCTTAGGGTAGATCCATAGTAACTATGCATATTTACTTTAATTGGCATAATTTGCATTTTTTCTGCTTTTCTCGCAAAAATAATAATTCAATCTAGTTTAGAAGTGCAAACATGTGTTTTAAAAGCTTCGTTCGAGGTGTTCCTTAAACAGAAAGCTTCCGCTTATCTCTGGGAAGCTATTACGTTAAGATATCCGACCGCACTCAAAGTTAAAATTGGGACGCTACTTAATTTTAAAACTTGCAGGACGATATGTGGGATTGCGATGAAATTACAAAATAAAGTCATTTCAATGAAAATCACTTCTGCAAATTTTGTTTCTTGTTACCACACACGCTTAGATTATACTTTATTGCAAGTTTAATACTAGCCAGCCAGATATCACCTAGATTTAGGTTAGTGTGCACGTGTTTGTTCAAACGCAAATTAGTATGCAAATAAACTTGTATATCATTACATTATTATAAAGCTATATATATATATATATATATATATATATATATATATATATATATATATTCACATTCGCAGGGACCCAAATATCATGTTCCCACTGTGAATAATTGATTACATTAAATAGATAAATTATATATATATATATAGACCATGGTCTAGTAGTCGCCATGATACAAGCGCTATGTACGTATGTCCACAGTGCGTTAATGTAACGAAACAAAGGCAAAAAAGCGAAAACACGAAATCACGCAATTCGGGTCTAATCAAACGCGTTGTACGAGTCAACCTTCGCCGATTGATATGCCGGGTATTTGGCGCATAGACTTGGAGGGCTACTGGCCATGCCAGCAGTCCACCAATCTACTACGCACCATTGTGTCTAGTAGGTTGGATGTCATCGCAAAAATGGCGGTAATTACGACGACAATTATCTTAATTACGGAATCAGTGCTAATTAGAATGACTTTGGCAGTGATGGGGACGTCGCCAAATTATGCTAGCAGCGGCGGCACACGCAAGTACGCTTACCACAACGGAGAGACGCCTCAACCACCACGGTGAACGCTGTAATAATGTTTTCATGGGCATGTACTCAGAACTAAGCACAAATGCTTCTTCTGCGGTGCGTGACCGGACAGTAGACAACAAATAGTTGGCCACACGGTAAATTAATTTAGATTTTCGTTTTTAAAAAATGCCCTGTCACTGCGACTCCTGATTGGAAGTCTAAGTAAAAGCATGCTACTGTGCTCTAGAGGTCTATATACGCGGTGATCTACGTACCTTCGCTAACAGTATCCGCATTCAGAATAAGCCGAGGTGTTTTCAATCGAATCAATACAATTTCAAATGCGTACACAAAAATGTTGCGTAATTGGGCCTAAAAGAGCCAAAACAGCAGAATACAATTGCTACTGAGCGGCGTCGCGGTTAAAAAATCTTCTGGGCTAGCGTTTCTTTAGGACTTTTGCATTACACAACACCTTTGTGCGAACCACTTTGAGTGCGTACTACATAGTCACGTCGTCTAAGAGAGACGTAATGTAGCTGATTTGTTGGCTGTGAACCGCACAGAAGCGGTTAACTAGGTCTAACAAAGCCGATGGACTACTTGCGCATAGGTAAGCTGTTTGTTTTGGTTAGGCTGTTTACATATTTTGGCATTTGTTTTAAGCTCTGCGCGGCAGGGAGGGAAACGCAATCAGTAACTGTCTCAGCATTTTTAAAAACGTTTTCTTTGTTTGTTTGCAAAAGAAGGCCGGCTGTAGTATAATTCTGACGCCAACGATTATGTAGGCGTTCTAGGCGAGACTCATTTACTTGTAGCTGATTTTGTCATTATTTAATAACACGTTTTTTTTTTAAGTTAACGATAACATATTTGCCAGGTTTGTCCGGTATCTAGCATATACAGGGCTATTGCAAAAAATGATGATGACTGGCGTATCATGTCTTCCGGACTCAACAGCGTAGAGCTTCTTTGTTTGTTTGCAAAAGGAGACCGGCTGTAGTAGGATTCCGGCCAACAATTATGTAGGCGTTCTAGGCTGGAGTCATTTACTTGTAGCTGATTTTGTCATTATTTAAGAACACGTTTTTTAATTAACGATTACATATTTGTGAGGTTTGTTATGTATCTAGCATATACGGGGCTATTGCAAAAAATTAGATGACTGCCGTATCATGTCTTTCGGACCCAACAGCGTCGAGCTTATAATGTTTGTCAGGTATTCGGTTACTGCCATATACCAACGTTTGGCAACTTAAGAATAATAATATCTGCTGTATCATGCGTCCAGATTCAACAACGACAAACTTAAGAGCTTTATTAGGAATTCAATATCTGGCATATACCTTGATATTGCGAAATAAGTATAACTAGATCTGGCGTATCATGTCCTCCGGATTCAAGAAACAAGACAAGCTTAATATATATATGTCACGCATTCGGAATCTGTCGTATAGCGGAATATGCGCTGAAATTAGGTATACTTACGTGAGTCGTATTACGTGGCCCGGAGGACCTAACAAAGACGAGCCTCCTTAAGAGCAGAAGCGGAACAGAAACAAAGGCAAGTTTACGATAGACATTTAACGTAACATAAGGGTAAGTAGGTAGGTAGCAGAAGCTCGATCGGTGGATCGGTCTCTGGACCTGTGCAACCTGTGTCCCTGTGTCCGTGTCGCCTCACTGGCACGCGACTCCAGCAGCCACTGGCTGTCAAGCTAGCCGACCTAATGATTCGTATATGCAAGCGCGGCCAGGGCCAACCCACGCCAAAGAGAGATTCCTACAGCCCAACGTTTTGATTAGATAGGCAAAGATAGCTACGTAGACAGAAGGCGTATAGTGAGGGCTGAGAGTGAACCTGCGATGATTCGATTGCGACACGTACGGAGTACGTCAGCAGCCTTTTCAAGCCGCAGGTCGCGTTCAATACTACCACCATACCTGTGTCATTGCTGGCATGCTGCAATTGCCGTGGATACGGGCGGATATGCTGAAGAGGTACGGGTCTTGCTCCCCCCTCACTTTCTCTCTTTATCTCTCTCTCCATGTAAATCTCTCTCTATCTCCGTCTTGGCTTCTCTCCTCTGCCTCCCGTGCCTGTCGGGACTTCTCCCGTCGGTCTCCCGTGTCCCGGTAGAGCAGAGCGACACGCACCTGCCTCGACACGCATCTGCCGAATGGATGCACGCCGCCGATGCACGATGTCTGTTCGTAGACACTGGTCGGCAATCGGTGAATGGGCATATTTTAGTTGACGTGACGTTTTGATTGGCGGCCGCTGTCGTGACATTCCGTGACTGCTCGTCCTGCTCATCTCTAATCATGATGATGATAATACTAATGATGATGATGACGATGATGATGGTGATGATGATGATGATGACGACAACCACGAAAGTGGTAGTAGAGCTCCAATTGACCGCGTTGCCATGAAGATTCGTGTGGCGTGTCGTGCCATTGGTTGTTGGCAACGCCGACATTCGCATATAATGCACATTGACAAACAACAAAAAGAGATTGAGCAAGGAAAAACAACAATGGAGGAGAATATAAAGAGAGTCAGGAGCAGCGAGAGAGGAGTAAGAGTATTTATGATATATATATATATATATATTATGTATTTATATATATATATATATATATATATATATATATGTATTATGTATTTATATATATATATATATATGTATTATGTATTTATATATATATATATATATATATATATATGGAGAGAGAGAGATCTATATAGATAGAGAAGGAGAGACGCTCCCATAGAATTGTAGCGGGTGTAGGCCAGAAGACGTCCAAACGTTAAAGCGATATTCTGAGTCCTCACGTACAAACCAACCGAGCAAAACAACGACTCGCGATACGAACTGAACGAACCCGCACGCTACCTTTAGCGTTGCCTAGTTAGCTAGGCTCGCTCTCGTTCATACTTGACGATGAGTTGACGATGATACGAATATCATGCGTGCCGCATGAGCATTGTTCATGTTGCTATTGTGGGTGATTGCCGTTGTTGTCGTTGCCGTTGTTCTCGCTGGTCCTGTCGTTTACTGTTGTTCCCTTTTCGATTGTTCCACCCGTAGTGACCGAACTGGTATAGCCCAACAGTAGAAAATGCATATAGCAACAGAACTCGCTTTTCTGCTAACATACGGAGCAGATCCTCATCTTTATGATGATGATGACGACGACATACGATGACATTTACCTTTGCTAAGTTTGACAGCGTTATGCACAGTCGCGCGCCACAGCCGCCGCCGTCGCTGATCTGCACGCCTGCAGTGCAGCAGATCTAAGACGATATCGCGGCCATGTAACTTCAGCTAGAAATATATATATATATATATATATATATATATATATATCTTATATCGATACATGGTTAGATAGATAGACGTTTTTTCATAGCGGGCTAAACACTGATATTGACGCTGTCAACCATTATACGATAAAGCTTACGCCTGGAACCAAGACGTGCCGAATAACCCATAATTGAAGCCCTCGTAGTGCCAACATGGTATGGCTTTCTTTTCTTTTTACTAATGATAACATGTTTGTCAGGTTTGTTCGGTATCTAGCATATACAGGGATATTGCAGTTTAGGGAAAATACGATAACACTGGCGTGTCATGTCTTCCGGACCCAACAGCGACTAGCTTAAGATGTTTGCCAGATATTCGGTTACTGTCATATACCAAAATGTTGTTAATTAAGAATAATTAGGTCTGGTGTATGATGCGTCCAGACCCAACAACGACGAACCTAAGATACTTATTAGGCATTCGGTATCTGGAATATATACATTGACATTGCAAATTAAGTACAATCATGTTCTCCGGATCCAACAAACAAAACAAAAAAAATATGTTATCATTAATAAAACAAAAAAAAACATGTCAACGTGTGCTCACGCGTGGGCATATTTCTACGACAAGGTTATATGTTTGATGCAGCGTATTCAGGACAAGTTTTCAAAGAGAGTCTCAAGAAGGTGCAGTTTTACGCGTGACAGAGTCGTGCTTCCAAGTGTCGCGGAGTACTAGCGTCATGTTGACTACCGCGTTTTCAAAGATCCTATACGCATAAAATGATCAGAGCAAATAAAATAAATTCCTTGTTTCATTCTTACGGCCTCTGATGATCAGACTTATAGGTACTAAGTACCACGTGCGATCAAACAGCCTACGAAGTCGCGGTTCCATTCAACCGCCTTAGATTGCCAGTGTGGCAATCTTTTACCACTCATTTGTTCGGCGAACAGCTCGCCTAGACCGCGTACGCAAGCAATTCAATTCTGATGTTCGACCCCTTGCTGAATAAAGGAGATATTTGTATTATTCGAGTATAACTGCCACCTGGTTGTGTGGTGTCACATGCAACGACACATGCACTAATGCACGTACTAAATGTGTATTAAAAACTTGCAATCGTGTTATGTTCGGGCATATAGTATCGGTTTGAACAGGATTTTTCGTAATCTCATAATAATAATTGAGACAAAAATCCACTTTAGGGCAAACAATTATCTTATCGCCGATGTGTGATCGCATGTTGTATAACCCAAAGTTAGTCCAATTAAATTAAAACGCCCCTTAATAGATGCTGCATTTGTCGCTGTGTGTCAAGTAACAGGTTCTGACGTTAAAACGATCTAATGATCGCGAGTCTCCTGAGGAAAGATCAAAACTTTTACCCACGTGCTGGATCAACTTATGTGCACGACCTCCCCATTATCTCAAAAACCAACGGACAAAACTCGTGTGGGCAATTCCTAAGTAATTTCTGAGTATTTCCTGCTCCTTGTAGCTTCTTCTAATCTGGAAGAACGACATCTTTTTGATGTGGGAGGTTTAGAAAGTGCATAGTGCAAGGTCGGTATAGGCAAACAACAAACAGAAACCTTGTAGAGAATTAGTACCCAATAAAAACCTCAGTCGATCCACTCCCCAACGTTCGGCATTGTGTCGGACATCACTTTCCATGAGGCCATAAAATGGAAGCCTCATGCTCTAACGACCCATGGTCTTCCAACACGGAAGGGCGCGAATAATAATAATAATAATAAGTTTAACATTTTCCATACTCTGGTCTGCACCTACAATGACCATGAGCCGGTTACACTAGCATATCAGATAAACATGCGGCCATGCTCGAGAGGGCCAGGGAAGGTTATCAGATCGTTTCGTATTGTATCTGAAAAAACCTGCAAATTGCAGTATACATTGGCTATATATACAACTGCCTTAAATCAATAGCAACATTCAGTATATCATTCATATGGGGTAAATTAGGGGAGGCAGATACACAGTTACGAATGACAGAGGAACTACAGTCACGAGGTGGTTTACCCAGGACGAGAGCGTTTGAGACACTATGAAGTGGACGGAGAATAAAAGGAAATCAACATATGATTGTACAATACGGCAGCGCTAAGAAGTATGATTGGCAGTTTGCCAAATATGAGAATAGACATTTAACTACGGCGTATGCGTCCCACGATTTTCATCACCTGCTGTGTAGCACGGAGGTATTCCACGATCCTCAGAAGCGTTGGATGTGCGAGAAATGCTTACGCCAGTGAGACAGATACCACGCCGAGCAGTTCAAACAATGGGCACACTAACGAAATGACAGAAGATCCAGTGATGTGAAAGAAACACTAGTTGTGTCTAATGTATATGATTATAATTTACTCAACCAGGGTGTTCATAAGCCATAATAATATTTACAGCAAATTAATAACCGCTATATTAATGGTGTTTGTTAAATTATTTATTATAAAGGTGCTATACTTTAGAACTGGTCGTCGAGTATTATATAGCACGGCTGCTGCGTTTGTTTTTATTATAAAGCTAGCTATGAAATGCTCTCGTTGGTTTCAAATAAAGTAAAATTTTTTGTTCCCACTTGGTCTGAAGTGTCATCCAATTTAACCACAATTTGTCGCAATATCGAAATACAAGTCGTTGTACATATTTAAAACTCATTGTGTGCGGCACCTCAGTTCTGTGCCAGTCAATGTGAGATGATACAACGTGCGCCTAGCTAAAGAGATATACACTTTAGTTCATAGTTCTAGCTCATTTTAGAATCTAGCCGTACTGTCTTGATGATTTAGACAAAGGCTTAAAGGGCATAATACTATCATATTGTATGTAATGTAGTAGGATAGCATCGCGTTCATTGTTATGCACGATGCTCGAACTTACCCCGCATCTACTTTATTATTCTACTTTGCTTTTACCATTTTCAGTTGAATCAACCTTTTATGTTTCTTGACATATATATATATATATATATATATATATATATATATATATATATATATGTAAAGTTTTTTTTATATATATTTATATATACACTTGGGTCGTTGTGTAAGTGAGGCATATATCAAAAGGAACATAGCTGGACTCGGTATGCAAAGCTCAAGGGAAAAAAATTGAATGTATCTTTTTCAAACGTACCAAGTGACCTTCATCTATATATATATATATATATATATATATATATATATATATATGCTTGGGTAATTATGTGAGTGAGGCATAGATCAAATGGAACATAGCTGGACTCGGTATGCAGAGCTCAAAGAAAAATATTGAATGTACCTTTTTCGAGCGTACCAAGTGATTCTCATATATATATATATATATATATATACACTTGGGTCATTATGCACGTGAGGCACAGATCAAATAGAACATAGCTGGACTCGGTATTCAGTGCTCAAAGAAAAAAATGAATGTATCTACTTCGTGACCCTCATATATATATATATATATATATATATATATATATATATATATACGAGTATATAGAGCGTGGAGAAGAAGAGTAGAACTTGTTCAAAGCAATAATATTTTCTAATGAGATAGGAATGCGGGAATGTCGTGTTAGAAGTGAGAGTAAAGCTACCAATATTACTTTTATTGTTAAAATTAAATAAACTATGAAATTGCAAGAAAATCAAATGACTGATTAGGAATCCAAACGTACCGGGGTGTTTGGAAGACGAGTCAATATCCTAAGATGTCTTATTTTACGTTTACGAGCTTTTACGTTTTTTTTTGTTTTCTTGCAGATTTTAGGAGATGTCGCATTTTATGCAGATATTTGTGTATCGTTCTTGCCTCCTAAATAAAAAAAATAGTCATTTCACTCTTTTCGTTTTTGCTGATTGAGTTTGATAGCCTCTTCGACGAAGAAACGTGACGACGACGACGAAGACGGCAATGCAGCCGATAACGCGAAGGCGTTGTCGGCTTTTCCCAAACTTTTTTTCCCAGACTTTCTTTGCCGACACTCGCCAAGCCGTTCATCACGGGCGAACGTCCGGCACAACACCAACGGGTGCACGATACGATACAATCAGTTCCCACGGGACAGAAGACTGTTCGTGGTGACACGGTGGCGCCTCTAGAGGACGCTACTGCAGGACGGACAACTGCCTGCAGTCGGCTCGCGACTAAGCCACTTGGCGGGCCACTACAAGTGGCCTTTTTTAAGGTTTAAGGTAGATAGACTACATGTGTTTCGTGTGTCGTCTTGGCGCGTCTCTGTTGAGAGAATGTTGTTCGGTTTTCCTTAGATAAACTGGGATAATCTGTGTCCTCGGTTCGATTTGTGATTTCGTATAGTGCGCGTGATCCCCCCTTGCGAGATCGTGTAGTTCGCGGACCCCTACCGCTGCTACGCTATTCGGCGTTTTTCCTGCGCTATTGTTAGAGGCTACATTGCGCGGGCCCAGCTGAAGCCCGGCGGCAACGCGTTTTGGTTGTGGTCGTAGTTGTTGCATTGTTGTTGTTGTGTTGTTGTTGCTGTTGTTGTTGCTGTTGTTGTTGTTGTTGTGTTGTTGTTGTTGCGGATGTTGTCGTTGTTGTTGTTGCGGATGTTGTCGTTGTTGTTGTTGCTGATGTTGTCGTTGTTGTTGTTGTTGTTGTTGTTGTTGTTGTTGTTGTTGTTGTTGTTGCTGATGTTGTCGTTGTTGTTGTTGTTGTTGTTGTTGTTGTTCTTGTTCTTGATGCTGTTGCTGATACTGCAGTTGTGCTTGGTGGTTTTGTTGTTGCTGCTACTGTCTCTGTTTTGTTGTTGTCATTGTTCGTGTTTCTGCCGCTGGTGCCGTCGTTGTTGTTGTTGTTGTTGCTGTTCTTATCGCTAATCTTGTAGCCGCGCAGCGATTGCATCGTAGTTAGCTGCCAAGAAGAGGTAACTTTTGGCAGCAAAATACGAGCCGGGTCCATCAACAACAACAAGCACCATACTCAACAAGCATTGCATACTCAAAAAATACCTAGTTATACATATATACACACACACACACACACAGAGACAGACAGACACACACACACACGCACACATATACGAACTATAGGTAAGGCCAATGGATAGCAGAAAACGCCCCAACAAAAACATGGGCTTTCCATTGTGTCACGTCTCGTCCTGCTCCTTCACGGTCCCGTTGTCTACATCCCGTGTGCCACCTTGAGCATGCATGCATGCATCCATCCATCCATACATACATCCACACTCCTGCTCCAATCTTGAAAGCCACGCAGCTTAACCTGACTTTGTTAGGACTTAATTCCACACTGCCCCCCTCCCCCCCCCCCCGGCCCCAGCTCCTCTAAGACAACGAACGCTTCTTGTAAGCATGGTGGTCGGCGTCTTCTTGCCTGGAACGAAGCCTTGTCATAATAGAGGGGCTCGCGCGACGGCTAAAACAGTCAATCTGTTGTTACTCGACTGCACCAGTGGGTTTATCGTTAACGTTGTTGTTGTTGTTGTTGTTCTTGTTGTCCTTGTCATTGTTGTTGTTCTTGTTGTCCTTGTCATTGTTGTTGTTGTTGTCATTGTTGTTGTTGTTCTTGTCATTGTTGTTGTTGTTGTTGTTGTTGCTATCATCCCTGTCATCGCCGACACTTGGGTGGTGTCGGCGGCGATGTGGCTTGATCCTTCCCGTTACTATAATCCCACGCTTAATCCGCGCTATTCGTCAGCCTGGAACTGTAACAAGAATGATAACATTGTTTATACATGAGCGCTTGTCCGACATCTGTTGTTGTCGTTGTCGTCGCGGCCGCCGCCGCTTTTCCTCCTACGTATTTATTGTTTTCTGGCACTCATTTCGCTGTGGTGTTTTTATGGTGGTGGGTGGCCAGAAGAAGGACAACCCCGAGGACGCCAGACAACTGCTAACGCTTGTGGCAATTTCAAGCTTCAATAACAAACTTTATTTTTCGCATGACTAACGTTCTAGAGAGAGTGTGAGATTGACCACGTGACACACGCACAGCCAGGAGGTTAGGTCGACCTTTTTTTTTATTCGCTATTGCACAAGGAATACAGTCGGTTAGCTGGTTAGTTAGTTGTACGGCCATGTACCGTCCGGCTAGTACAGGCGACCAGAGCTTATCAAGAGATGCTGCCACCATACCAGCAGCCACCTCTAGGTGATGTCAATATCAAGCGCGCAGCTGATCGAGTGTACAGCAGCATGTGTATAGCAACTTCTGTTTAAACTCGGCGGACAAGGAAGAGAATCAGAATCAGAAGAGTCAGCAAACAACTGAACAGGGTCACACAATCATATAAATATTACTACTGATCATATGGATGAAACTCTAAGACTTGTGATAATTTGTGTTACAATATTGTGTAACAAGTTATTAAAAATACAATAGGAAAATTGAAATAACACCGTATCTATACGTGCCCTGTTGCATGGAAGCCAGCAAAACGACAATGTTTTGCTAAAACGGTTGCCACTTTTATGTGCATTGCTTCAACTCCACAGTTCGAAATTTAATTTTCTGCAAAGTAAAAAATAATATAACAGTATTAATTCACCTTAGTAGTAACTTCAATCCGATAAGCATAGCCTCATTTGGACGTGCTTACATATTTGCCCCCAGCGGGGCTGTTCGGTATTCTGCGCTCGTTCGAATCACGCTCCATGAGCCTAGTGTTGTTGACATAGAATGTGAAGTGGCGATCGATTGACGAACCCATTAATTTATGAAGTATTATTATTTCCTCACTGTCTCCGACGCCCATCGCCTCGGCTATCGTATCGACTATCACTTGTCAGCGCGGGCGTCGGCCACACCATTCACCAACGGGAGATGCACAAACGGCGCCTATACGCGCATCTTCTTTGGAATCACGTTGTAATGGCGTTCGGTCTCGAGTCATCTGCAAGGTTGCACTCGAACTGACAAAAGAGCTTGGAAAGCATTTTTTTTAGGTTACAGCGGAGCCAAACCACGACACGTTCTTCCGACAGACGTTCTCATTGGAATTATAGAGAGGCAACGCCAAGATTATGCTAAGTGATCACCGACACTCGAGCAAAAAGAATAATATAAGCAATACTGTAGGTGTTATATCATTGATATATAAGTAATTGTGATACTTGCACTTAGTGACAATAATAAACTCTTGTTCCCAAAAAAGTATTACTATTCATACTCAGTGGATTTAAAAATTGTTAAAGTGTTTCCATATGTGTTTGGTGTAAATAAAATGTGCACGTGGAGTGCATTACATATTTATTCAGTAATGACTTCCACTAATAATAGAGCGTAAATCTGCTGCAAAGTTTTTTTCCATATAAACAACGGCTTTATAAATACTGTACAAAAATGAGCATGCATGCGTAGATACGCGTATTCGTATGATACTTAAAATGATGTATGCTACGGAGTAAGTAACACGTTAGTGAGGATGTCGTTCAACCTTGATACAATGCTGGTAGCTTGCACCATCTTTGCGCAACGATTCGCCATTGACTCGTCTCATTCAAGTATCCTAGCCGAGATTTTTCGCGTCAAAATGGATATGTGAAACTCTTTTCTCTTCAGAGAATGTGTTGCAATTCGAGCTGTGCTGATCGATAAGCGATTGTTGGCTAGGCCTACCTACATTAAAGGAGGCTACGCAAAGAAAAAACTTCAGACGTGTAATATTATTACGTTTATGCACTACTTTAGGTCACGTGCGTCTGTGTGTATGTGCGAACGTATGTATGTATGTTGCCGTGTGTGCGTTCTTGTTTTGCTCCCGTATGCAACTAAGGACAACAACCAATTGAACTGCGCCGAGATACGAGATTTATGATGTTCATGGACCTCGATCGATTTCGGAACGGTTTTCAAGTCCCGATTTCGGTCTCACAGCGTCAAGGCTAGGCAAACCGCCTATCATGTTGAAGTTGAAGATGGTCGCATCCTCGCGCACGTTACAGACAGAACGACGCAGCGGAGGGCAGATATGCACATTCTGATTCGTGATGATCCTTGGCACGCACAACATATATAGCCTACAATCGGTCTCTGTAGTTGTTCCTTCACCTACCCCCTCCCCAACCCACCCTACTACTATATACTCGACAATAGCCCTAGCTGTCCAACCTAACCTGTCACGGACTCTGAGACTGCTACGATGAAGGAATGCTGCTGCTGGAGCTGTGAAATTGCTATAATCGTCAATTAAGTTTTAGACCAGTCTACTGTTCTGCGAATGTAGTCGAATCAAACTAACTTCGAACCCAGTTCGAAGCAGTTAGAGCAGAGTTGGCAATCGGGGTAATGTTCACCCACATATGCAGTGCCATGCCATGCGGCAATCTTAGCCATAACGGCTCGTTAATTTGCAGTCGCATGTGTGGTATATTTATATGTATATATACATACATATGTATATATATATATATATATATATATATATATATATATATATATATATATATTAGATTTTTTTTATTTAACTTGTAACGGGGTTAACAATTGTCCCCTAGCGAATGTGACGACAAACTACATCAGCCCTAGGTCCAGGCCTGGTGTAGACCACCTGGACAAGGTGCCAAGCACCGCCGTGGCGTTTCCACGTTGTATATCCAATGATAGCCTTTGCCGAAAAAAATCACCAGCGCGTGGGTCCCCCGTAGCCAATCTGAGACACTTGCATATCTTAGTAATAACTCCCTCAGTAATTTGACCTGGGCCCCCTAAGGTCTCAAAGGCAAAAGGTCGCAAGTCCATAGAGTCTCCAATATGTGCATACTTCCGACACTTATTTCTTCCCGCATGCGAAACAGCATAACCAGCCTGGGTAGCGCCGTGACTGACCATTGAAGGTGCTAAAGAGTCAGTCACGGTAGCGTCCCAGACAAGTGTCTTCCCACCTTCAAAAGCTGTTAGGCTCATCCCATCAGGACGACGAGAGTCGTCTGTGTACAAGCCTGCGGGTTCGAGAACACAAGGGTAGCCGGAAGACCTTAGAGCACGGGCTAGGGTATCATTTAACGCAGCATGTCTCGTCCTATATATATATACATGCAGACATACATATGTATACATATATATATATATATATATATATATATATATATATATGTGTATATACATATACATACATACGCACACTTATCAGTACTACTCAGTATATGTAGGGGTAGTTTCTTGGTTTCACGTTTAAACCTGATTGTCCCGATGATAATGACGGTGATGATTATGGCAGTAAACGTAAGAAGAAAGAATGACATTCTACTTGAAATCTGCCATGTAAAAAAGTATATATATATATATATATATATATATATATATATATATATATATATATATATATATATATATATATATATATATATAATATATATATATTACTCAAAATAGGGAATATCCTCTGTTTCAAGTATTACTGAAATTGTTGCATAGTATAAAAACAATTCTCTGTTTTCGCTGTTAGATATTGTATAGTGTTTGGTAGGCCTTCAAGGAACCACTTCTGCCCTCATTGAGCCTTTCGTTAATACGATCCAGTAGGGAAATCACGCGTGTCTTCTTTTTCGGTATCCACAAGCTCTCTTGGGTCGGTGGTCTCTCAGACACGCTTGCTTTCTCGAGCGTTCGAGCGCGACGCAACAGATCTCAGACAAAGCGAAGTCGTCCAAGAAACGTGGGGCACAGTTTATTCTTACGAAGCGCCATGACATTGAAGCAGTCAAGGCTGTGACGATCGACGACGTGTTTCAGTAGACTATGCGACTAAAGAGTTGTCGGCATGGAGTAGTGAATTGATTGGAGCTATTGTTTGCTAGTTCTGTCCCATTAGCTTATTACTGCTAAGCGGAGTAACTGAGTTCCGTCTATGGCAAACGTCCGCACTAAGAGACAATGAATCGTGCGCGGTTTTGCGTCTAGCGTTCTGGTGGTTCTCCCTGGAGACCAATAGCAGCCTTTCAGCAGATGCACAGGTATACAATTGGTATTAACGAACACTTGCAGTGTCCCACTGAGACTAGTGCAGGTCTAGAAAACTGTCTGCTGCTGCTGCAGCAATCTGCGGTTTTCTGCTAGCTTTTTAATTTAGTGCATTTCCCTAATGCACCATATGTACGTACGGGCAAATGCCACTATACCAATTCGTCGTAACGTCACCATAGTGAGCCTACACTTCTCTACCGAATTGTACAAGCTTTCACAACTCTCTAGCAAATTGTACAATTCTTGGAATTGTCTAGCAAATTGTACATATCTTACATCTTTTTTTATGAAATTGTACAAATCTTACAATTTTTTTTATGAAATTGTACATATCTTACAATTCTTTAGAAAATTGTACAATTATTCAGCAAATTGTACATATTTTACTATTCTCTGGGAAATTGTACAATCTCTAGCGCATTGTACAATTCTGAATACTTGAAGTTGCCACAACACGTGCCCAATTTGCATCATCGTCATAGCCGCACTCAATCAAGGGAGACTGCATAACACTAATACTTAAAGGTATATAGATCAAGTTTTTTTTCAAGTTTCAAACGTGGTTTATTCAACGGAACTGCATTTTGCAATGCTTAAGTTCTCGGTAAATAAAAATGGTAACGAAATAAATCAATCACCGAGACAAAAGTCACACTCAACAATATTTCAAAGAATGCTTTGAATAAGCACAATTACACAATACATAGTCACAATAAGCATCATCACCAGGATGTCTATACAGCGTTTGTTACAATGTACAGCATTAGGTGAGACAACACGCGCTCACATATACGCGCAAGTGAATTGATACACTCATACAGCATCTATATAATACACCACGACATCAGGTAAAAACACACTGAAAAATTAAAAACAAATATAATTTGGGAAGATGATCCCTTATAAAAAGCACTAATAACCCCGATTTAGGATAAAACTAGATCATCAGCCCGATTCAGACTGTGAAATTAAAAGCCATTTTTTAACTTCGCGAGCAAAGAGGTGCTTCGATGTGAGGCATCTAATATTTTTAGGAATTCTAATCCAAGTTTCGGGCAGGCGGCATGCAAGTGAGTGTTGACTAGTCTTCAAGGACACTGAGGGCACTGCAAAAGTTGTTGCACGCCTAGCTGATGTCCGATTTGAGGTAGGAATTAGTGGAAACGCAATCTCCGCTGGTACAATACCTCGCGAAATTTGATATGCTAGCATAGAAGCCCGCAGCGCGTAAATGTTTTCCACCTTGAGTAGGCTATATATAGTAAATAAATCATGGACCGAATGTCTCCGTCTCCTAGAAAAAATTGCTCTAAGTGCATCATTCTGAATTACTCTGACTCTCCGGAGAATTCCGTCATATCCACCACCCCAGAGAAGGATACCATAGCATAGTACCGGTAAGAACACGGCCTTGTACACCAAAAGCAAGCCCTCTGTGGGGACCCCAATCAATTTCATTCTGCGCAGCGCCGATATAACAGCATAGCACTTGGGTGCAATATATTCTATGTGGGGATGCCACTTCAGATTTTCCTGGAGAACGAGCCCCAGGCACTTGGCTGTCTGCGAGAGCTTAATGTTTCGTAGCTCGAGTAGTTGGTTGTTGGGCAATGCCTGATGCCTCCGTGATGAGCGAAAAACTACAAAATGTGTTTTATCGGCATTGACAACTAAACCAAAAGTATTAAAAATGCTGATTGTATTGTCAACATTTTGGAGAGACTGGTGCAAATCTGCATCAAAATTACGATTATTAACTCCGTAGATTAGCGTCGTGTCATCAGCAAAAGCTATAGTAGAACCATGATTTAGCCCCTGAATTCTTAATAGGATAAAATTCAGAAGGATAAGAAACATAAAAGACCCGAGAACCGAACCTTGTGGGGTACCTATATCAACCTGTTTCCACGAGGATTCTATTTGCCCAGCTCGAACCACTTGCCTCCGTCCTGAGAGATATGACCTAAACCAAGCAACAGCCGGCACGGAGCAGCCGAGCTAAGCAAGCATCTGGAACAGTAAGGAATGATCAAGACAATC
This sequence comes from Dermanyssus gallinae, assembly GCA_003439945.1. Lineage (NCBI taxonomy): Eukaryota > Metazoa > Arthropoda > Arachnida > Mesostigmata > Dermanyssidae > Dermanyssus > Dermanyssus gallinae. The sequence continues at coordinate 112,173 of QVRM01006140.1, forward strand.
AAAAGCAGCCGACACGTCAAGAAAGACCGCAAGACAAAACTTGTTTGTCTCCACCGAATCAGACACCCGCTGCCATAAGTGCGCCAGCGCTAGGTCAGTCGACCTACCCCTGCGAAAGCCGAACTGGTTGGGTGATATGAAATTAATCGACTCTAAATGTAGATTTAGCCTGAACAACACCAACTTCTCAATGACCTTTGAGATATAATCAACAACAGATATCGGTCTGTAATTTGCTGCGCGATTTCGTTCACCCTTTTTCTTGAATAGAGGAAATACCGCCGTATCCTTCAACCGTGCTGGGAAGTTTCCGGTCTCAAACGAGCGATTTATAATAGAAGTCAGAGGCCCTGCAATCGAAAAAGCTGATAGCTTCAACAATTTTGCAGGCACACCCGTGACACCTCGGCTCCAGTTTGCCTTGAGACGGGAGAGGACACCAAGAACCTCGGAAATAGAGACGGGAGAGAGTGAAAATACATTATTGTTTCGTTTCCAGACCTCATCAAGTAAGGTTTGCAGATTCCTGTTTTTCTTGAGGTGAGCGACCGTATTATTACCTAACGTGGCAAAGTGACGGTTAAGCTCATCTGCTATTTCTACTGGATCTTCCAAAGTTTTATCATCGCCAACTATTAACGCGGACGGTAGGTCCACTGCGTCTCGTCGCCTGCCACAGAGGCCGTTGATGAATTTCCAGAGTTTAGCGGAGTCGTCACGCAAGAATTCAAAACGATTCCGATAGAATGCTGTCCTCGCAGCGCGGATAGCATTGAGGTAGCGGCGACGGCTGTTTAAATAGGCGGTCTTCGTGTCTACGGAATTTATCTTACGATGTCTGCGGTACAACTTATTAACCTTGCGACGCAGCCGCCGTAAACCTGGAGAGAAGGAAAACTGACACTCCTTACCCGAACTGTCAGGGTCAGGAAGGTCTACAAGGTCAAATGATTTTTCGTATGTAAGAAGCAGGATGGTACTAAAAGCGTCAAAAGCAGAGTTTACAGTGACTGCATCATACACCGTTAACCACGAGACATCTTGTAAGTGGCGTAGGAACGTGTCAATGTTAGCCTTTGTATGACGTCTACGTGGGTTTAGAGCCGACTTTTCCAAAGGCTTAGTAGTCGCGGAGTTGTCGAAAAGACTTAGGAAAACCGGGTAATGATCAGAAAAGAGCAAAGTTTCAAGAACCGTAGGCTGGATGATAGTAAACTTCGAGCAATTTGAAACAGCTATGTGGTCTATACATGTACCCGACGCGGGTCTCGTTATGCGATCCACTACAAGGGTGAAGTCTCTAACGGAAAAGAATGATGAATAATCGCTAGGTTGCGGAACCGAAAGTAGATTAATATTTGCGTCGCCCATAACAATGACAGGGGTGGAGGTACAATTCGGTAACAGCTCGTCTAGTGTATTTAGTAGGGTGTCTTTGCACGAAACGTGATTGGAATAAAACCCTACAATAAAACATTCAAGGCCTGCCCGTTTTTTTAAATGTACGCGTACCACCTGGACATTACCATCATGACTAGAAACTGAGCGAGAAGATAAGATACTGCAGGTGGAACGCACGTAGATGCCGACACCGCCGCCTAGTCTTCCCTGCCCTCTGTTTGACGTGACTAGTTCGAAACCACCTATAGAATGAGATGCCTGATCACAATGCTTTAGCCAAGTTTCACTAACGACTGCCGCATCAAACATGGCCCCTTCTTCATCTAGAAAATGGCTTAACAACTCCAGTTGACCTGATTTTTTTAGCCCTTCAGTTCCGGCATTTAAATGGATTAGTGCCAAGCCAGTGTGATTTAGTCTAACGTTGTTTGAAAGTTGGCATGCCTTAATATTAGGCGTGCTGTTTTGGCTAATATAGTTTACACAATGCATTTACAGGAATATATGAATGTACAAACACCAAGATAATAAGAACTCAGTAAAAAAGATGCTAGGTTAGCATCGATAGGGTTGACAACAACGGGGTGAGAACATCAATAATTTTTTTTAGACGCGTTGCCGCCTTTGGGGATACAACTTTTAAAACCTTCGTAATGTGCTTCAAAGATGTGATTATGCCGGAGTCACGTCCCTTCGATTTGTGAGTAGCAGAGGTGCGCGATGACTTCAATGAGAGAGGCTTGCGAAGAGTATTCGCAGCAAACTTCTTCACGGTGGGAATCTGCTTCTTGGGGAAGGATGTTGATCCCGGTAGATTTACGCCAACGTCAGGGCCAGTCGAGGTCTCCACGATTAGTGAACTCACTACGGCAGCATAGGTGGGTGGCGCAGACGTGGATGATTCAGGCGCAAAATTCGGAGCGGATGAGGAATCGGGTGCGATAGCCGGCTGCGGCGAGTCAACTACTTTGATTTGTGTTGCCTCAGGATGTTCTGATCCGACCTGTTGCAACAAGCGACACTCCATCAAAGCTTTGCGTTTCTCTATTTCGCATAGTCGGATAGGGCAGGACAGAGAAGACGACACATGGGGGCCTTTACAGTTTACACATTTTGCCTGGTGCTTGCAGTTTTGAGCCAGGTGACCAGCTTGTCCACACCTTTTGCATGTTACTTCGTTTCGGCAATATTTTGCAATGTGTCCTAGCCTCAAGCACTTGTAACACGAGACTGGCGTTCCAGCGTGCATAGTGACTTTATGAGACCTGAAAGCAAGGAACACGTCAGTCGGTGGAACCCTATTAAACTGAAGCATGACCCTGTCAGTAGGAATTGACGTGACAGTGGATCCTGATCTCCTAATAATGCTCTCTCGTTTCGCTGAGACAACACCAACATCCTTAAGGGCAGAATATCTTCGTCAGTAAATCCTCTATCAACTCCGTTTATTCTGGCGCGGTATGCATTCAAATCGCCGCATTTAGCCACCACCGGGATGTCGAGGAGCGTCGTTATTTGTGTTGCCGCGTGTGCTTGATCAATGTTGTTGAACTAGACATAAATGATGCCAGCTTTCGACTCTGGTTTTGCGTTTGGATAGAGTCTGTGCACCTCACTACACAACAGAAGTAGCCTATCAATGAACGGCTCGCTTGTAGAAACACTCACCCCGTCAACAGATTTCACACCTCTTCGCGCAATAACTACACGAAAGAGGCCTTTAGGTTGACTGAATGACTTGGTCTTTCAGCTTTTGTAGACGTTTGGTAGTGTCCTTGGAGACCACCACCTTCCAATCATCGTTCACCGAATCTGTATCATCGGCCTCATTAGCACAGCCGGTTTCAGCGTTGCAGTTTGTTAAAACATCATTTTCTGCGGACGGCACATTCACAGAAACTTCATCCACGACTATTGATTTCAATGCAGATGACTCTGTTTCATTTCCACCAGCTGACTCTGTTTCATTTCCACCAGCTGATTCTTCTTTCGATGCAGTCAGCTTGTTACGAGCCAAGGCAGCTAACTTCGCTTTCCGGTCTTTCGAATCGACGGTAGTCTTGAGTGTACAACTCAAGCCGGCCCTTCCCCTCTTCTCAGCCACCATCTTCCCGTTAACCATTGCTCATGTGGAAGAATATGATTTCCTGCTGACAACTGAATTTGTCAGCCACTAGATGCGGCCAGTGACACAAACGATTGTATGCAAGTAGCTGACTAATGGTGACAAGTGATGACTAGATCCGTCGGAGAGCGCAGAGTTACTGTTTGACAGTGCAGCAAAGCGGCCACCCCTAGCCAGAACAGCACTAAATACACCTGGTTTGCCAAAGCAACACTCAGTACAGAGTCAATGCCAACGATAAAAACCGTGAAAAAAAGTGGCGTACACAATTCACCGAGCTTCAGCATTGGGCTCGATTTGGACAGACACGACAGAAGACTCGCCCCATGCTCAACACGACACAAGGCAAGACACAAGTCACACAAAATCACCAATCTCAGACGGAGACCACAACACGCGATGAACTACCGACGGAAGCCGGTAGCAGACTATGTGGAAGATAGTTGTAAAGAAGATGGTTTGATTGATGTGATCGTGTTTAGATCAATCAGATTTCCTGAAAAATCGGTAATAATCCTTTTACTGCGGTCAACCGCTCTCGCGCTTTTTTTGTTAATTTAAACAGTTTGTTTTGTTTAATGTTTGCCATATTACTTTGAAAGACGAGATATTTATATGTGACACAGCTGCACCGCAAAAAAAATTATACAGTTACTAGCAAGATGCATGTCTTAGCAAGTGAATTAAGTGGAACAACGTTTGGGCTCATTGTACGGCTCGACAAAAACAAAAGCAGACACATAGAGTGCAGCCAGCAACTATATAAATAGCATTAACACTTGCTATTTCGATAACTTGGACAGACATTTCATTTCTTAGGTTATTCGTTCTTACAATGGAATAGTCTAAAACTCGATTTTCTTTAAGAGCCTACGATAAAAAAAAACAGAAAAAAACAAACGGCAACTCGCTACGCCTCTACTTCTAAAACTACAACTTCGGTAGTGTTGACGGAACTTAAATTGTCGATCAAAAGGAATTCCTAAATATTCGTATAACGTCACTGCCTCTATAGCATCTACATCGACCTAGTATCTAGTGTCATCTGAATGGTTTTCACAACTGCTTATTTGGGTACAGAGATCTCCATGCGACAATCTACTATACAACAAACTCTTCACCCTTTGAGGGCAAAGAATTAGTTTCAAGACGCCTAAGTCCGCTTACGGTCCCTCGCTCATAAACAATACGTTTTATCTCATGCACAACCATCATCTTCCACGAGAGGCCTTCCACCGGCTGTAATGAAACTGCGTGGATTATAGAGACGAGCGCGCGCATTAGGGTGCGCCTCGTGGGTTGGTTAGATACAGTTGCTTCGAATACGTACATTGCTTTTAGTTTACGGACCAGTATGTTCTTGCTTTGATCCCATCCAACTCCACGAACTTTCTCAACGGCAACCGGCCACAGGGGAACTTCCTTCTTCGTTTGCAATCTGGCTCCCGAACTCTTGAACCTCAAATATACTTTCTTTAGCTTTCAGTAGAACTCCTTTTATATCGTGTTACCATAGGACACGCGGCCTCTGAACGGTGAGCTCTGGTAAGCAAATTATCCACATACGGTAGATAGCTGACCAGCTTCGCGCCTGCCTCTGAATAATAATAATAGCACCGGGCAAGGCGGAGCCTCGGCATACCGAATCCTCAGTCGCGAGGACCACATCAAACTTAGAGTTTGCTGTCCTCAACAGCAATCACTGTTCATCGGGCTCACTCCGATTGATAATTTCTGCTAATCGCTCTTCAAACTAGGCTCTTGGCCTACATAAAAACCCCGTAATTTGCCAGCAGCTATTTCTTCCACGAATGTCCCTGCTCGAGGTGCAAGCCGTAAGTTGAAGATGGGGAATGTTTGAGCTTGATGCGGTCTCACATTACCGAAGACGTGAGGAACTTGAACCTATAGTCAAGCGTCTCGGCCGGTAAGAAATTCACTGATCGCTTGGTCCCCAATTTGGCAATTACGAGCATACTGGCTACAACAAACTTTACTCGTGGTCGCCTTCTCTCCTCTACAAATTACGTGCATATAATCATCGTTCTTTCGAACTAAATGTTGGCGAATGCCCAGATTATAAAAACTCTTTGACTACTCCGACAAAGTCTAGAAGTACTTCATTATTATGCGAGTACTGTATGAAAAATGCGGTGAAAATGAATTTACTGCGGTGGGAGGTTACCAGATTGCTCGAAAAACATACATCACGGAGCACGCCATATACTATATAGCCTGCTATAGTAATGACGCGCTCCCTTTTTGGGGGTGTTCGCCAACTGAAACTACGATTCGTCGGCTGTTCGGCATTCAGCAGAGCCGCTCGATTCAAGCTGTCCAATCTCACGACGCATTGATAGCGCCAGCTTAGAAGCGATCTCTTTTGCTGGCCGTGCATGGTTCTGCCGCCATGAATAAGTTAGCGACAGCAAAAATTAGCCTTATTGCCGAAGTAATTTAATGGCAAGCCACTGCCTCGTATTCCTGAGCGTGTGAGTTTATATTCGGTACAAACCATTCCTAAACTGGTTGCCATGCTTTATGATTCTAATAAGACTAGATACTAAGATAATAGTGGACTAAAATCGACTATGGCAAGAAGGAAACGAAAACATAGCTGCCTAACAATCCTCTTCATTATTTTAATTATAGTTAACAATACCACTACCACTGGAATTCGTATGCTCTCATTTGTTTCAATTTTAAACACATACATTCGGCCATTCCATCTCTGCAATAATTGTGAGCACGTTTGTCAATAAAAGGTTTTATATTTGGTGTGCACGTACGTAGTGTATGAATTAAATAAATAAGGTCGAGAGAATATATGTATACTGGACTGCAGTTCTTATACCACGACAGCACCTTCTTTCCTGGCATATATATATACATGTGCGCATATATATAATAATGCGTATATTAATGTATTGTTTATTAGCCAATATTTGGTTTATGCACATATGTGCTACAGCTCTCCTAAATAACTTTCATCAGCGATATTGCTTTTGTACACCGTTGGAGATGATACAGATCACATGATTTTCCGCATAGGTTGCATTGACACTCGGTTGATATCTCATGCCACCCATTTCGTATATATATCTTCATATGAAATCCATGCATTGCAAACTCAGTTACGAAATATCTGTTTCTACAACATGGGCTCTTCCAGTAGTTTGTGGTCATCGCTCTAGAATAAAAACGCCAATCAACATTCGCAAATTTATATTCCCATTCGGCAAGATGATTCTCAAAGGCCTCCGTTCTCGGTAAAGCATAAGTTGCTCTGAGCTCCTCCACAAAGAGTGGTGTCGAGGCCAACAGATACGAAAGCCGATTGCGGCTAGTGCGGTGGACTAGTAGCACTCTTTTTAGAGAACTGGCTTTAAATTTTTTAAGTACTTCCAGATTTGCTTTTAATAGGTGGGACCATATGACCTGTATCCCGTAAGCAGCAATCCGCGCAATCTTTAAATTAAAAAGTTTGAGAACGACATCCAGCGACAACCAATGAGGCTCTGGGATACTATGAAACGATAAAATGCCCTTACGAGCTCTTACCTCGATATGCTTAGTAAAATGTAAACCCTGCGTTGAAAAGATTACTCCAAGATAAGAAAAATGTTGAACAAAATCTATTGGTGCTGAGCTCAAGCGTAATTAATCTTTTTCTGTAAGCCTACCTCCGCGGCGAACCTTCATTGCTTTAGTTTTTTATTCGTTTATCACTAGGGCATTTAGGTCAACAAACTTTTGCAGTAAGGCAAGCGATTGCTGCAGATGAAATCGACTCCGGGAGTAGAGGACGACGTCATCAGCATACATGAGTGTACTAACTTGCGGGTGTTGACGCTGGATTTTGTCCGGCAGATCGCTTACCAGTATTGAGAATAACAGCGGGCTAAGATTATCGCCTTGTGCAACTCCCGTAGTTTGAGTAATAATGTGTATATGCATGTATATATAACACATACGTGTATATGTATACTGTTAAGTATATATACAACCACATAAAAGAGGCTTCATGTAGCGAAATTGTAGGACCTAACAATTGTCGCCTCATTAGCGACCCTCATCTTCATCAATGCACCTTAAATGTCATATCCATGTGTACAAATTGTAAGTATACCGAATTAAATTGTATACAAATTGCAAGTATATAAAATTTTAGCGTTCGATTCGCCAGAGTATGGTCGCGTTTTTGTCGGTTCCCATAAAATAGATTGCTTTATGAGGTTTTTCTGCGACTTTTGCAGTGATAATTGCATCAACGATTGTGCGTGTAGTGAGTGAGCGACAGGTGCATAGTGCACACTCGGAGACAGTTTGGTTGCGTCTCTGAGGAATCAGATTCCTTTCGGGCCCTCCGGCTGACCGAGTTCGATTTGCCCGTCATCGCAGATCATAGGTTTACACATTGTTGCGGCCGAAGACGTGGTAGTTAGGAGTTCATAAAGCCAACGGGTCTATTGGCCTATTGGCAGTGCCACCGACTATCACTCAACGGCACAGAGTTCGATACCCAAGTCGGGACGTGCTTTCTTTTTTTTAATAATATTTTTTAGGTTTTTATTACCCGCAGTCTAGCTGCGATGTCGGGTGAGGCCAATCAAATGAAGCCCCGGATAGCCTAGATATATCCAGGCTGCGGTGTAATTCAGGTGTGGTCGGTAACACCGTGTCATGTAGCGGGCCAACTGTCGCTGGGCATGTGGATGACTCTAGCTCCAGCGCGACGATGGAGGCTTCGGAAAATGGTGGTGAATTGCCTTCGGGTGTCGCCGGGTTACCAGCCGCGCTAGACGCTACTCCTAAAAGCAATACTGCCTCTGGCACCAAACGGAGAAAGTGTTCTCTCACCGAAGCCAGCAACGACGAACAGCCGGAGACTCACCCTGAAGATGGCTTTTCTGTGGTGATCTTACGCAAGGTTAAGAATGCAATTTCCCGCGAGTAGCGTCAATTAGAGAAACTTAAAAGCGACATCTCATCGGGGTCTATTAATAGCTTCAAGGTTATTATCCGCAAGAGATGCTCAGACGGTTCAAGATCCAGTGACTTTGCCAAAGGCTCAATGCTGCGTCTCTTCAAATAGATATACGCCATCTCACCGGGAAGCAAGATCTTAAAGGGGAACGGCGGAATTCTTGTGTGGGTTAGCAGTGTGGAAGCCGCCAAAAGTATGTTGCAACTGACAGTAGTTGGTAGAGTTTCCGTATCGGCTGTTTGCCTCGCCTTGACGAGTTTCAGAGCAAGGATCCAAGGCGTAAACGTGGCTTTTACCGAAGACGAGATACGAGATGAATTAAGTAGTGCTGGGGTTACCGCCGTGCGGCGCCTCTACCACTCAACGCAGGCAGGTAAAATACCGCTTAGTAGGGTGATTCTAACATTTGACCGTCAACCACCAGCGTCAGTGATTCTAGGTTTTAAGGTCCATCCGGTGATACTTGAACCAGACCAGCCAAAGCTGTGCTTTAACTGTCAAAGAGCGGGCCATTTTGCTGATAGAAGCACTCTGCGAAAAGCTTGCAAAAAGTGTGGCAAGTCAGACCACCTGGCAGCGGAATGTGCCAATCCCTCGAGGTGTGTCAACTGCAACGGGTCTCACGCGGCTGGTTCCCCCTTTTGTCCACGTTTAGCCTACCTTCGTGAGAAGAACCGAATTATCATGGAAGCTAGGACCCTTCGACAGCTGCAGACGGTTAATCCCTCAGCAGTCATCACAGAAAAAGCCCAGTGCCCGGTTCCGGTTCCTATGGGAGACTCTACACGGGGCGTCACGGATGACAGACCGTCGTACGCTGCAGTCCTGCGGGGAATCTCATCGACCCAGGACAAAAGCGCTCCATACGTTCTTTTGCCCAGCCCTCAGCGCGTTCCTCAACGAAAGCCTACTAGATATAGTAGAGTAAGCTCGGTTACCCGACCGCGTCCTTTGACACGGAGGGTTCGGAAGCACAAAGTTAAGAAGGCGACGTCACCAGGCAGTATCGGAACCACCTTGTCTGACCTAGCAAAAGTACTCCAGGGTATAAGTCCTGACCTGGCAGCCACACTTACGATAATTGCCGAAGCACTAAAGCCGTTATTAGCTTTGCTACCGGTAGTCGATAAGCTAAAGAACAGTTTTACCATCAACTTAGCGATGCCACAAAACGTTTTGGATAATCCTCTAGAAAGGACCCTAACAGGATCGCCTGCCCTGTGTGCAACAACAGATACACAAGAAGAGGACTTTCTAGACACATGTCCGCCAGACACCCCGGCGTCAGAGGCATAGAAGTAACGCCAACCACTGGCGTTCAGCCACCTCGGAAGAACTTATCGGACACATTCAGAATACCATGCAACATGCAAGGTTAATCCGCGTGTTGCCTAAGGCTGCCAGGGCATCCGTCACAGACGAACTGACAAAAGTTTTATTAAAGGTCGCGTCGAACAACGATATGGAGGCCTGGCACTAATTGTTATCTTTCGCACCGGTAGTGCTGCGTCCTCCACGGATTCGGAACGACTCGCGTTCTCTTACAGTTATTATCAAAAAGAACCTTCGTGACTTTGTGCAGGGTTTAAGGAGAACGTCAAACATCATGAAACTAGGGCAAGTACCAGAAGGCACCCTGAGGATGAGATCTGTAGACGCGCCATAGTCAAGCTCTCCGAAGAAGATGTTGCTGGCTCCACCAGGCTTATTGGCTCCACGGACGCATTTATATCTCAGTCCGAAAGCCTTGAGTCTCTTGGAGACAAACATCCACAGGCCCCCTCGGATCTTTGCTTGCCATCTCGTCCTCCGATTATACTGCCGTCTACTACCTCCAGCGACGAAGTGCCGTGAGATCCTTCCCCAGACGCCCTGCAGCTGGTCTTGACTTCCTTAGGCCTCGACTTCTTCAGGACCTGTTGTCCGCGGTCTTAGGGTCCGTCGCTGACAGACTAGCAGATGCACTGGCAAAGGTTGTAGACATTCTCCGGTGGGGGTCTCCCCCTTTAGCCCTTCAAATTATTATATTTGGGGCCCGACTATTTGCTCTCAAGAAGAAAGACGGCTCTCTCCGCCCGATAGCATGCTCGTCTACACTCCGAAGGCTGGCTTCAAAAATTGGGTGCGCTGCCAACAAAGCTGAAATATTATCAACAATTCGTTCTCATCAGCTGGGCTTTGCAACTACTGGCGGTACGGAGATCGGAATTCACACCTCCCGCGCTTTTATAAACTCCCGCAGGGCCCAACCGTTCTAGTAAAATTATATTTTAGGAATGCCTTTAACAGGGTCAGAAGAGACCACTTGGTAAACGTGGTGAAATGCTACGCTCCGCAAATGTTTCACCAGGTACATGCGGCTTACGCCCAACCGTCGTATTTGGTCTTGCCGCACGCCACTGTATATTCGCAGTCCGGCCTTCAACAAGGAGACCCTTAAGGGTCGCCTCTGTTCTGTTTGTACGTAAAAGACTTGATAGACTCCCTACAGTGTTCTCTAAATGCCTGGTACCTGGACGACGGTGTGCCTGGAGGTGACATAGCTACAGTAATCGGTGATATTGGCAGAGTCCGGGACTTCGAGAGGGTAAGTGGTCTATCCATAAATCCCGCGAAATGCGAGGTCTACGTCACGGGGCCTGAGGATATGATCATGCCGGGTATATCGGAGCTATGCCATCTACTTTCCGGTTGCAAGGTCATCTAAAAGAGCGACATTGAGCTCCTCGGGGTTCCCCTCTGCCAAGAGGGATTACCTAAGCCTTTAGGCGCGTGGAAAGAGAAGCTAGAAGTTGCCGCTAGCCGTCTTCCATTGCCGGGATCTCATCGCGGAATATTCCTACTGAGATCATGCTTTTCGGCGGCCCGGATAACCTGCTTAGAGGGGCCAATTGTTTCGACTTAACCGAGAACCTTCGAGAATTCAACGAGTGGACCTTGAAAACACTGGAGGTGCTCCTGAACGTACGCCTTTCAACCAATGCAGGCTTGCATGCTCTGCTTCCAATAGCCTTAGGTGGACTGGGAATGCCTGATGCCGTAGCGCTGGCTGGGCCTGCCATAGTCTCATCTATGTCCCAGGCATCGGAAAAAGCCAAACGGCTGGACAACACATGCAAAAGTGTCTACGATCACACTTTGGCAGTCTTTAGCGTCTCTGTGCGGTGTCATACCCACGGACACCATTTGCCAAAAAAGCTGGTCGACCCCACTGCAGGAGAAGACATTTGTGCATCTACTTGAGCAAGCCTCCACTACGACTGACAAGGCCAGGCTACAGGCGGTCTATGCAAAAAGTGCCGGGGCCTGGCTACAGGCTCTCCCCAGTGTTCACTTAGGCTCTCTACTAGATGACGACACTGTTCGGATTAGTGCGGGGCTACGCCTGGGGACAGCTCTCGTATTCCCGCACCAATGTAAATGCGGCAATCAAGTGGGGCCACAGGCACACCATAGTCTCTCTTCTGCTATAAGCTCAGGTCGTCGAGCCCGGCACGCAGCACTTAACGGGACATTTAGCCGAGCCTTGAGGTCTGCTGGTTTTCCTTGCATTCTCGAGCCTTCTGGCCTTTGCAGGAATGATGGAAAACGACCGGACGGACTGACACTAACGTCCTTTGAGATGGGTCGCATGCTGGTATGGGATGCAACCGTTACTGACTCATTAGCCCCTTCAATGGTCAGTGCGGGAGCGGAACATGCTGGTCATGCATCTATGTTGGCGGAGGCGAATAAATGCAGAAAATATGCCAGTATTACCTACCCCCACGATTTTCGCCCGCTGGCATTCGAGACACTGGGGGAAACCGGCCCGAAGACGCACAAACTTATTGTGTCGGCAAGGCGCTCAACCGTTCGACAGGAGACACTAGAGCTGTCGAGTACCTGCACCAGGAACTATCGCTGGACATTCAGCGGGGTAACGCCGCCTCTGTGCGCGGAACTCTGCTAGACTGGACACGCCCGAACCTGGAGGATATGTGACATTTTCACTTATTTTAGCCAGTGTATACGTTCATAAGGAGATAATTGTTACCTCTAATATTTAAGCAAATAAAATAAAATAAAAGTTTGTTGTAGAAAAAAAGCTGGAGGGTAACAATCCCGCACCAAAAAAAAAAATTGTTTGATCTTCTTCGCTCCGGTCGTAATGCGACTCCTTCGGGCCAGGATGACGCTCAATCCCTGTCTGTCCTGGTCAGGAAGAACCTACGCGAATTTTCATTGGAATTAAGGCTCAAGGATCTGATGCACAAGGAATCAGGACCCAAAGTGATGGCGCACCTCGACAACAATTTTCTTAGATGAGTGAGGGTCAAGCTGTCGGAAGGCGATATCTTCGGTGCTGCTAGATTGGTGAGCTCCCTAAATATGCTACTGCCAGCCAACGAAAATACGCTCTTCGCTTCAAACATTCAGATGCGCCTCTGGGTTTCTTCATGCCCACACCCCCGGCGGTTACACTGCCTTCTTCAACCTTGCCTGAAGAGATACTGAATGCGATGAATACCTTCCATAACATAAGAGCAGGGCTGCGGTTTAGTGTTGACCTAGTTGTGCCCCACCGATGTCGCTGTGGTGATTTTGTGGACGCGTTGGTCCATCAGGCCGACGAGCACATCACTTCGCCTTAAACGTCATTTTCAGTTGCGCACTAAGATATGCCGGCCTTCCGTGTGTTCTGAAGCCCCCGGATCTACCTAGGGATGATTGAAAAAGACCTGACACCCTTTGAGCGTGGTTGCATGCTTGTTTGGGACGCAACTGTAACCGACTCATCAGCCTCTTCAATGGTCGGTGCAGGCGCGGACCGGGCAAATCATTCTAGATTAGCTGAGGCTAACAAATGCAGAAAATACTCTAAAGTTTATTAGAGATTATCCGCACGAATTTCCTTTGTTGGCGTTCGAGACTATGGGCCCTGCAGGCCCCCCTACGCCCAAGCTGACTCAGAGCCTAGGTAGAAGCCTTAACCTTTCGACGGGAGACTCAAGAGTATCCGAATTTTTGCGCCAGAGGCTGTCGCTCAACAGTCAACGAGGAAATGCAGCGTCTGTTCGGGGCACGTTGTTAAACTGGGCTAATCCTGGGTTAGAGAACCCGTGACCACACGTTCGTGCGGAGACAACTATCCACTCTGATGTTCCAAAATAGTATCCAAAGTTGTATAAATAAATGGCACATATGTGACAAGTATACGGAATTTACATTGACATATCGTTAAAATATGTGCACGCATATATATATATATATATATATATATATATACAAGCGTTTGCAGGTCTTGCTCCCAGGGCGTCACCAGCAACCGACTTGAGTACGGAGGAGAGAGTGGCCGGTTGTTGGTGGCGAAACCAAGCACGCACAGTAACGCGCAACACTCGGCAGAGTGTTGACTGGCGTTATCTGTGCTTCCATGTCTTCCTTTTTGTTCATCCTCTCCATCTTCATTCTCTTCTTCTTCTTCTTCATCATCTTCATATTCTGCTTGGTTTTCTCTTGGTGTTTTTCATCCTCATTCCTCAACCACGACGACGTCATTGTCGTCGACCCAGCAGCCCAAGTTGCCTCCGTTGAGCGGTGGCGGTTGTGGTGGTCGCTAGCTGCCGGTTGCTTCCTGAGCGTACAGTGCCAGCTGGCCCGCCATCCAGCCAGCCCCCAGGGAGACCAAGTCGAATTACCCTAGTCAAGCACAAAGTCAAACAAACCAGCACGCCCAATCCCAATAGACTTGGCCCGAAGATGTGTCTTTTTTGTTGTTGTTGTTGGTCACATTAAGCTGACGTGACTGCTGCGAGACGAGGGTGGTGGTGAGTGGTGGCTGGTGGGATGGAGGCGACGGACGCTTTGGCTAATCAGACGGTTACGGACGGACGAACGAAGACATTGCGGGCAACTCAATGCCTCTCCGTGACGTGTTCGCTCGTCCAGGACACAACCTCCACCACCAGCTCGAATGGGGGGAACCTCCACCAGCTCGAATGGGGGGAATGGGGGGAATTTCCACCAGCTCGAATGGGGGGAATTTCCACCAGCTCGAATGGGGGGAATCGAATTGGGGGGCCGCCCAAGGCAAGACGGCCTCGTTTTTATACGACTCTGTATTATAGGTTAAGAACTCACGATTGCAGACGCGGGAGGGGGAATGCGGGTGAGGGAGGAGGCGTTTGCTCACTCAACTGAAGTGGACGTAAAGCTTGACACGTAGCTTGACACGCGTATGTCTGGCGCGTAGTAATGCCGCCGCTGGTGGTGGCGCGCTAGAGTTCGAAGTGAACTATTTGAAAGAAGTGGCCGGCCGTTTTATCAGCCAGACAGTCTGGTCAGGTCTGGTATGCCGATCGCCGATGCCGATGGCGCGATTGCGAGTAGAGTGCAGGCGGACGTCTGACCAGAGAAGTCGAAGTGAAATTTGTTTTCTATTTGCTAGGTGGGTGGTCCCTCACCAATCGTGCGACCTCGGTACGGACGCTATGCCTGTCGGGGGTGCACAGCGCCTGAAAGCAGAAAAGACAAGTCGTTGGAATGACAGAATCCTTTTTCATTGTCAACGGCTCCAGTCAATAATAATAATACCATTAATATTAGTAGCAGTGGTAGTAGTAAGAAATATAAATCTAATCTTATATTGAAATCAAATATGGTCGTGTTGCAACAACAATAACAACAACGACAACAATGACGACAACAACCGCGCGTTGTTCCTTTCCGCCCCGAATAGGCCTCTAGTGGCAACTGACAGACGCAAGAAAGCATTCAGGGTAACCGAATACCTTAACCAACACGATTTGCCTCTAATGCAATTTGCGTATCAGGCCAAGGTATTATTAGCTGCTCAGGTGCGTGCTTGCCTTGCACGAATATATTGGATCCGTTTACCTAATATATTTGTATAGTTTCGGCAAATAATGTAAAAAAAAAAAAAAAAAAATATATATATATATATATATATATATATACATAATTTTTTAACAACACGTTATTCAAGGTCAGTGTCTGGTTAAAGGTTTTGAATGAGTTTTTTTGAAAAAAAAACATTTCGTTCAGAACATGCTTCGTTGTGGTAAACTTCAGAGCAAAGTTTCTCCCTCGTTGTGTAGGTACATAGGTGAACGTAAATCATTTATCATGTTATCATGCCTGCATTCTTCTTCTTAATTTGTTCTGATTGCTTTTAAATAATTTTTGACCCACAGCGGTTTACTTCATTAGTTCACTTCGCGCTGGTTTGCCACTAGACGAGTGAAAAATTTGCCCAACTTTCTCATCAGATGCAAATCCTTTGTAGGCCGGGCCCCATACAAACACGGCGCAATTGATAATTGACATGCCACTGCTTAACAACATCTGAAAGTGTATAGATTTGTAAATGTGCGTGTGATCTAGTTTGCTCACGGCCACAATGCCACACAAAGCACGTCTATGACATATTTATAACACTGAAATATTCCTTAACCGTATCTCTGTATCCTTGGTGTATGCATTGTACTGTATCCGATCGTAAATAGTGATTTTTAATTGGTGCATGTACATAGTGAGCGTCAGCGCATTACAATCATACCCGGGGGCATCAAGAGGTTGCTTTAGTTTTATAAGAAAAATACGCGAAAAGTTTCACTCACGGGAAAATCCCTCGTCCGCGAGTCAAGGTGTCAGGTTTTATTTGTAGGTACAGGATACGACTGCGGACGTTTCATACTACGTTTTTGGCAATGGGGTCGTATCTGCTTGTATTAATATAGATAAAATTTGCCACCACGCTTCTAAGGAGTCGACTGAAATTGCGTTCAGTCGCAATTCCAAATTATTCTGAAATGCTAAGTTCCCAAGGGAACATTTAAAACTGAGCTCAAAGGCTGACGCAATCACGATCACGGGAGATGTACGAAACTTTGAGAATTTGAAACGTTTTATAATGAATTACTTTACTTCGGTTTCTGTTTTCCAAGTTACCTGAGCAAGTAACTAGGCGAACATTAACACCCTTAAGAAAGCCTACATTAGTGCTGCTAATTATGTGGTACTAAATGACTCCAAGTGTTGACCTGGAGAGACGTTTGTTTAAAAAATGCCTTATGGATTTGCTTCGTCTCGTCCTCGTCTGTATGCGTGCCGTCGGCATGCTTGATGGACGCCAGAAATTTGCGAACAATAACCCACTTTTTGAACTACTACTATAAGCCGAGTCGGGACCAGCAAATCTTGGTACGGCATATTTCGTAAGATTCTTTCAGCGAGTGCACCTTTTCATCAGCCCTCTCTGAGCCGAGTCGTGATTGCGAAATGCGTATAATATGACTAGTACAGTGTGCATACAGAAAACTATATAATTGATCGTGATTAGGTAGCGAAGCTACAGTCTGCATACAAAATATGTGATGACCAGAAATGTATATAAAACAGTAATTGAGAAAAAGTGAGTTTAAATATGCAGATATTGAGAACGGCTACAATTTTGCTTTAAACTGTATATTGAAATTGGGGTCAATGAGCTGGGTAACTTTTCTTCGAGGTCCGACAAACACTGAACGCAATGACTAGCGCAAAGGGAAGTCTGTTAAATAACCATAGTCTCATGCAGTGTGTAGAGGTAATGTCGCGTGTATAGTGTTCGCCAAGCATGAGAAAAGACGGTGTTGTTACTAAAAATATTCTGGTTCGAACCGTAAACTTGAAACACTACGAAACAATAAATATAATCATAAAAAGATTTCCGAAACGTGTTTCCTATGTCATTGGCTATAACGGAATAACATTATAATTATTCCATTTATTAATTACACTATTCTTATACTATTCTCTATATCTTCGCTATACGCACTCAATCTTGTTGTAACATATATTTATGTATGCAACGTTGTATATTCAAATGGATATATACATTATTCGGTAAATATGAGATAAAAGTTATGCAAAAAAATCAACATAAAACCAGTTGTGTTCAATTTTTTTATTCTATTGAAAAAGTAGCAAGTCTTGAAACAAGAAACACTACTTCACATACCACGCTCAAACATCAACTGCACGCACAGGGAGCTGGGGCTGCAATAGGTTTAGAATTTCAAAGGTTATTTGGAAGTCGGTGGCGGTGCCGGGGCTCACTTTTGCAGATGCAGCTATTCATGATGGCTCTGGTAAGCAAGCTAACGACAGCTTAGGAAGCGAATTCACTGAAGGCGAGATAAATTGATCTAGTGTCATGATCCGAGGTTCCGGCTCAAAGCAGGATACGTCACGTTGCCAGAGCCATGTCCACGGATCGGAAGCTGAGAGCGAAATTTTAGTCACACAACCGGAGCAAAGTCGCGTGCTTAGGCATAGATGGAGACGTTGGTGCAGGAATATGCCACATATAAGAAGCCACGCACTGAGCCAAACGTAGATAATGGCACATGTTACTTTTGAATGCAACGACTGTTACTTACTCTACCATCTGGTGGCAGCCCTAGACTATGGGGGAAGAAATTCAGTGAGCACACTTAGACCTGGCTTTTGACACGCCGGGAGAAGAAAGCTGGTATATATATATATATATATATATATATATATATATATATATCCTTTAATTTTTTCCCTCCACTTCATAGTGGCCTACGTATATTAAAAAAAAATTAAAGGACATAGACATAGGAATATACACGACGTTAGCAATGAGAAGTACAACCTGGCGAGCAGCCGGATACAAGAATAGGCATCTAACTACGGCATTTGCAGCCCACGGGTTCCATCACGTGCTATGCAGCTCACAGGAATTCCACAATCCTCAGGAGTGTTGTAGGTGCGCGAGATGCTTAGGCCATTGTAATAGATACCACGCCGCAGCATGTCCAGCAGTGCAGTCAATAGCTGAACTCGCAAGATGAGGGAAGATCCGGTGATGAAGAAAAACCACTATTTAAGACTGATGTACTTTTTAAAAATTAACCCAACCTGGGTGTTAATAAACCATAATATATATATATATATATATATATATATATATATATATATATATATATATATATATATATATATATATAGGCAGATAAATCCGCACAACTTTTGGCGGGCTACCCTGCATAGACGGAGCAGACAGCCCACTCACAATAGAACAAAAACACATTGCCATCATGGACGATCGCCGCAACCTGAGTTCAGAATATGATCGAAGAACAATCGTTATCCAATTGCTTCGTGCCGGACATCGACCAGCCGAAATCATCAACATCACTGAATTTAAAAGAGGAACGATCTACGACATTGCCCGACGCTACAGAGGTGCAGAAGAGACAGGGCTAGGTGGTGCAACACCTGGAAGAAAGATTCACAACCGTCGACAAGAAGTGAGGACGCCAAAAGTGATCAAAATGGTGCAAAACTGTGTTTTTAAGAATCCAAGTCTATCGATGCGCCGTTTAGCGATTTTTTATGGGTGGTCGTTCTTTGCGTTGGATTATCAATGAAGAACTGCGCTACAAGTCTTACACGTTTAAAGTCAGACAAATGTTGTCTCAGGCCGCGAAAAACAAGAGGATGACTTGCTGCCATCTCATCCTAACGTTTTTGAGACACGAAACGGCGGGGCATCTTTGATTCTTCTCCGACGATCTTCACCATTGGCCAAAAACATAACCTGAAAAATGACCGGTGGCTCGCAAAGGACACTGAGGATGTACCAATCGTGCATAGAACCAAACATCCTCCCAGTGTGCACGTCCTAAATGTTGTGTCGAATGAAGGAGACGCGATGCCGCCACACAGACACGAAACCGGAACAAAGTAAGTGTATTTATGTGTTCTGTGAATAGTGGTAAAGCCATTGATTGATAGAGTGTCCAATGGAAGACATTATGTCTTTCAACAAGACGACGCTCCCGCCCACATCAGCAACCTTGACCAGGATGGGCTGCGGGGCAACATGACGGCGTTCTGGGACAAGACGATGTGGCCCCATAGCAGTCCCGACTTGAATTCCTGGGCTTCTATGTATGGGGCGTTGTTGAGCAAGAGTCTAACAAGTCTCGACATGCAAACACAGAAGCGCTACGCAGAGCCATTGTCAAATCGTTCAAGAATCTCAATCCGCTATCTTTGAAGAAGGCCTGTGGGCGCTTTTGCGCCAGAATTGAACGTGTAATTGCTGCTGATAGTGGCTACATTGAATAAAAGTGTTTCTCAGGAGGCCTCCAATGGCACGTAAACAAAAATTTGACCGAAATATCTGTTCTCATTTAGATACAAATTGCGAAACGGGCGATAACGTTTAGTGCGGATTTATCTGTATATATAATGCCCCGCCGAGTGGCGTGCGTATACATACAGGTACACGCGTGAGCCTCCTTTGAATTGAGTAAGCACGCGGAGGAGACGCAGTTAGTGGCGGAAAGGGGGCACCGTTCGCAGCGGCCGGATGAAAGCCGATTGCAACGTATCCGGACAACGGGTGTTTCCGAGAGTGTTTGAACTTTGGCTGAGAAAATGGCGGCTCTTATGCATCGTTTTGACGCACAAATGTCAACGAAAAGACGAAACTGAATGACACGATGACGGCAGCGAAAGAGAGAAACAGACGTAAAAAGACGCAAGCAGGATGACAACAGAAGCGAATGACATGGAAATGAAAAGACAAAAAGACGTGTCCTTTGGGAATGGTGCAGCTAGCGGCTAGATATTGTTAATTTTCTTATGACCTTTCTGGTTATATTTTTCACACACACATATATATATATATATATATATATACATATGTGTTGTATGGGGGTGAATAATATTAAATGGTAATCAAAGGTAACTTGAAATTAGTCGCGCCCAAATATATAAGCATACATTGCGTGTGCGTAACGAGTAAACACGCGAGGTCTTATGGTTTGGTCCAATGCAATGCCAATTCATAGCATGTCGTTATTGTTGCAAGGAATTTCCAATGGACGACTAACAATTCTGTACGTAATATTCATCTTAGATCTTTTATTTGTATAATTTCGCTATGTTAGCACTTTGGAGATTCTGTACCTATATATATATATATATATATATAGGTACAGAATCTCCAAACACTATATATATATATATATATAACGAACTAAATATAAGGAGGGGCAAGTAGAAAATGTTGAGCTTGTGGGTTAGGACATGAGTGAATTGAACACATTACAAATATTTATATAATATACCAGTTGGAGGCCCTAGCTTTAGGACCAAATGCTGAAGCATCAGGTCGATATTATCAAGACGAAGTTGTCCCAAAAGAAGGCAAATGCTCAGTAGTTATTAGAGGATACATTGATGATGTGGATGCCTAGGTAATATATATGATGGCGCTATAAACGCCTTTGATATAAAGGAGTGACATGTATATATATATATATATATATATATAGCCTAGTTGCTGCTACAATATCTCTAGGTCCCCGGTCCCTCATAGCCTAGTTCGAATGTCCAGCAATTACCACCCGTTTTCCCACGGGTTTGATAGGCACCGTATTCCCTGGTCGATCGGTTGAACTTAGCCGAGATATCTGCTCTTCTTGTCGTTGCAGCAGCTGATTTCGTTGTTATGTTTGCCATTGTCGCTGCTAGCACCTTGTCTTCTTATTTTCTCTGATTCGCTTCTCTCTCTCTCTCTCTTCTGCCCCTGTGACCGTATCAGCGCACGCCCTCTCGAATTATGAATTTTTTAAGGAGATTGTTTTTTCTAGACCATTCTTCCTCCCCTGCGGGCTTGGAACATGTTGAGATATCTAGGGTTTCCACAACGGTAGTTCTTGTGGCAGCATGGCCGCTGACTCTCAGCAGCGGTATGGTGAATCATCTATTCTCAATGAGCATCGCTCAAAGAAAATTCGACCAACAACAGGGATCGAACCGGCGACACCCCGGTAGATGACAACCGCATGACCAGCGCACTAGTCCCCTAGACCACGCTGCCACTCGCACCCCCCCTCCTCAGACGGTCTCTAGGGGCGGGGGGGGGGGAAGGAAAAGCAAGTCTCGTTGCCTTTCCTCTGTTGCTGTCGTCTGCTGTCGCCGCCGTTCGCCTCCGCCGCATCGTCTTCTTTGTCTTGCCTTTCTTGTTCCTTTTCGCCACTGTGGCGTAAGCTTAACACCGATGGGTCCTCTTCAGCACACTTTTCGTCTTGATTCTTTTTTGCCCGGATCACATTTTCCATTTCTTCGACATTTGCCGCTACCGTTGACGTTGACTCCTCAACAGCGGCCTGCCTCTCTCTCTGTCAGTGCATCAACTCTTTCATTGCTGTCGCAACTGTGCCGTCGTTATATTTATATATATATATATATATATATATATACATACATACATAAGCAAACGTATACGCCTGCGGCATCTGAGCCTTTCGTAGGCTGAGTAAGCAAGCAAAGGAAACTCTGGTGGCGGGGGGAGCTCGGGGGGCGACGGGGGGTTTACTGCCCCAGCGGCCGGACGAAGACAGCGTATTCGAATCGAAGGGTATCCCCAAGGGTGTGAACTTGGGCTGAGGCCGCGAGCGGTTCCTACGTCGCTTTGAGCATTGTGTCATGTGTCAACGAGAAGAGGAAAAGAATAAGACGCTGACGAAGACAGAGAAGCAGGCAGACGTAAAAAAAGCGTGCGGGGGGAGGGGTGGATAAGAGGATAGAACAGCAGAAGTCAGTGAAGTAAAAACGGAAACGACATCCCCAATAGGCATGGCCAGCTGGTGGCTACGGATGTCTCGTGAGCCCTGACATAACCGCTGCTTCCTGCTTCCTTTTGCATCGTCACCTTGCAAGTGCGAACGTAACTCTGATTGCCTGCGGTCTACTGCTAAGGCTGCTACGGGTGCTGTGCTGGTTAGTAGTGGACTTCGTGGACTGCTAGTTTTCTGCCATTGTCCACTCCTGCTACCGGCGCCGTTACTGATTGACAGCGTCTGTTGCCCGTCGTACTTCTTCGGCTATCGAGGCCATCTCCGCTCTCCACCACGTTTTCTGTAGTCCAGTTGAAGCCCCCGACTGCTCTGGGAAACTCACTGTGGATACCGTCATGACGGTGGTTGTAACATCAACGGCCCGGTGTCACCGATTGGCGTCGTCAATGTTGTCGTCCTGTTGTTGATGCTGTTGTCTCGTTGTTGCTGTCGTTGTCGTCGCCGCTTGTTGTTGTTGTTGGTGTTGTTGTTGATGTGTGTTGCCAATCGCAAGTCTGAGGGTCTGTGTGAAGCAAATGACGCCCCGGGGACAGTCTGACGATCCGATCGCCTAGTTGCCTGTCTGCCTCTCTAGCCAACTAACTAACTAACTACCTCATTGCTGAACTCACTGATTGACTGAAGTCAATGAAGACCGCTGGCTGAAAACCAACCAGTTCTCCTTGGCATACCAATAAGCGCCTCGTGGTTGACACCCACGCCTTCAACCCACAGAGGATCAACATAGCCCGCAAGGTCAGCGGACAGTTCCAATATCAAGAGCCACCTTCAGGTATTTTAAAACTTGCTCTTTCACACAGCTGTACTTCAAAGCTGAGGCTTGCTATCTTTCTCAATATATCTTTGGTGGTTTCACTGCATGTAGCAAGTTGTTGGTGAATTTGATTATAGGGATGTTTGCAACACGTGACTGAATTTTGGTGATCCACGGCTGTGAACAGAGGGATGCTTTGTGAGGGCATGCTTGCCACACGTAGTATCTTTAATAAAGCCTCTATCGTATAAACAAGTTATAGGACTTTCTCTGACGTCAGCAGAGCCCTTAATATATTTGCACTTATATGTTTCATCTAAGTTATTCTAAGTGCTTCATCGTGTCTATGCAGATTGCGCTACCTGAGAGACACATTTAATAGATATCGCATCACGCGTAAACGCGTTCATTTATCTCCCGTCTGCTTTGCGCAGGTGCCCTGGCTCACAGAGAACTTCACCGCAGCCCGAGTGAAATGCGGTGAAGTCTTTGTCAGCCACAAGTGGCACCCCTTGGTGTCCCATAGAGCAGCTGCGTTTCTCCACTGTTATATACAATATTTTTTTCACACATGAGAGCTTATATATGCGCATACCGCGTTGTATTTTGCTGTCGACGGTATCAGCTGCTGGTACAGTAACAAGGAGATGGAGCTCTCTTTTCCGACATGACTCATTCTGAAACATGGATCTGGACTGTTAGCTCAACGGATTAACACTGTCTACCGGAACTGTTGCGCTTAAGGACTTAGGTGTTTAAGTGTCGACGGACCTTACGTTCGTGGCTCACGCCTAAAATCTAGTCAATTCCAAATCCGTACTTGTAAACATGTTTTTCCGGTATTTTATCATTAAGGATCACAATGCATATATTGCTCATCCGTCTAGAGCCCATAATTGTGCAAACACATACGTATGATTGATGGTGTCCAGAAATGGTTCCTGCAACGGCTCTCAGAGGGTGTGACATTGAGCCGAATGCTTTTAACTTTCCGTCTCTGACAACAACGACGCACGGGCACTACCACAGCTTGTGAGCTGAAACCTTACGGACCGTGTCACCCTCGTTTCACCCTATATTTGGTAAATGAAGGTGTTTTCAATTCTACTGAGATCGTAAACAGTTGACCACGATGCTAACCCGGTCGCCAAGGGTTACATCACCTAGGTATGCCTTACCAACAAGCGGTAGCAGCTTTCGATCAAACATCCAGAAGAGGGTCAGGAAGGTCACCATCGCAACTGCGGCAATTAAATGCCTACATAGTTGTAGCGGCGGTGGCTTGGGCGGCTAATGCACCGTTCGAAACGGGGCGTTGCCGCATGGCAACCATAATTAGCAAAACAATCGCAAGGTCAAGCCCCGGCCTTGCTGGATGTATTCGTTGGACGGGGTTGTCATTGCCCTGCTGCTACATACCTCTGCTGGAAAAAGCCTATATAACTCCAGTACGAGAACGCAATGACGATAGATGCATTTAGACGATATCATGCCACAGGCAACTTAGCCCATTACGAGCGTCTCAAAATGTGGATGTCAGAGCGTTAAAAAAACATATGCTTTCGGTTCATGGAGCAATCGCTTATTTCGGGATATAGATAGCACTCATCGCAACATATGGTATTTTACTAATATGGGATAAAATGGGAGTAGACGAGTTGCGTTTAATTGAGGGGTGAGGTTTTCTTCCTAAAAAGGGTTTGTGCGCTATCGAATTCATGCAGGAATAGGGTTGTTCACGCCGCTGTTGGCTCGCCGCTGACGGAATATCTACAAAAACCATGGAATGTGAAGGACGTGCTCCTTTGACGTTTATATGCGGAACTGGTAATCAAAATTAGTGAGGTGCTCATAGGTATTTACGGAACAGCAGCAATGAGGAGCACTGGATGGCGGGGTAGCGGGGTAAGATATCGACATCTAACAACGGCCTTTGCAGCCCACGGATTTCATCAAGTTCTGTGCAACGCGGAGGGTTTTCATGAACTTAGGATGGATGTCGATCCAGACAGTGCTGGAGCAAATGTGATCGATATTTTTTGGCAGTCCAAATTAACTCCGGCTCTTGTTTTTATTATTATTATTATTATTATTATTATTATTTTTTTTTTTTTATATTATCATTCAATTGTAACAATTGTGAGGTATGAACGTTTATTATTATTATTATTATTATTATTATTATTATTATTATTATCATGCCAATGCATCGATCAGGTAGCAACACTTCTGTAGTTTTCTCATGCGCGTCACGTACGAATAATACAAAGGCGGGCGGAAGGTTCCGCAGCGGCAGTTTCAAGACCTAGCACTTTAATGGGTAGTTGTGAACTTTATGCCATAAAGCACGTTTTGACGTTTCGAATAAACAACGTAGACAACAACGTACAAGTTAGCATACCGAATAGACGTGTTCGTTAGCGAGAAGCTTTCTATCGTCACCAGGCTTTTAACGAAATAAGTACATGCGAAATAAGTTCTGTGTCGCGCTGTCGAGACTGGTCAATGGCCTAAGAACCGTTTAGCGTCCTGCAGCACGACTATGAAATAATATCTCGGTTAAAGTAATAGTGAATAAAAGATAAAAGCAGCGGTCGTGATGTTCGCGGTGTTTAAAATAAAGAGAGTGCAGTGACAAACATACATACATACATACAGAAAAACACTCGAATAAGACCACATGGAACAAGTAGCTCAAACCAAGCCGACTGTCGTCCTCGGTTACCTCGACTGGGACGATAGTTGGAGTGTGCAGATGGGAATAATAATAAAAATCATGCCCAGAGGGGGCGCGCCTGCAAGCCAGGAAAAGCAGTAAAAACAGACCCTTAGGATAAGACCTGCGCTTATCGCAGTGGGCGTCCCTCAAGCAGTGCAGAGGTACGTTGGCCCTCCGGCAACTGCCGTGCCGCTCCGCGACCGCGTTACTGTGTAAAATATTACACGTTTGACAAAAGCAACGAGGTTTTAGCAGCCACAGTCCAACGGCGAACTCAATGCTTACATGCATCACTCGACAAAGACAGAGAAAAGTTAGGATTATTGAGATAATTTTCGTAAAGGCGATTAAAGCATCACAACTGCGGGTCTTTCGAGTCGTTCTCCATAAAAATGCGTGGCTAACAATGTCAAATCGAAATATTTTCACTTTTGTCAATTTCTTTGCGCAAATATGTGCGCATGCATCACTGCCTTTTGCTTTTTCTTTTTGTCAGCGCAAAGTTTTGGTAAATTCTGGTTTTGACGTTACCAAATTGGGGCAGTCTGCGCATGATGCATGGTAACATCTTTGCCACTAACTTTGTCACACTCTCACATGTACACGCCAACAAAGTAGTCCACTCATAAGAACACGCTGAATTGTAATTACCGAATTGTGTTCACGTGGACAAGGTACTGCAATCCCAATTTAGGAGATACCTAGATTACTGGCCTGATTCAGAGTGTGACATTAAAAGCCTTTGTTTCACGCGTGAATAGTTGCTTTGTTCTGAGGCATCTAATGTTTGTGGAAATGCTGGTCCAGATTTTAGGAAGGCGGCATGCAAGTGTGTTCTGACTAAACTTCACGAACGCTGCGATTATTGTTGCCTGCCTAGCTGATGATCGACTGGGGGCTGGGAACTAGTAGAAAAGCGATCTCCGTAGGTACAATACCTCGCAAAGTTTTACATACTAGCATAGACCCTGGCGTAGTATATTTTTCCATCGTGAACAAGTTAAATTGACTTTCGAAAAATGGCAGATCAAATCCCTTCGTCTTCTACAAAAATGTATCCAAGTGCATCATTCTGTATTACTCTTCGAAGAACTCCATCATAACCACCACGCCAGAGAAGGATCGCATAACATTTGCACTAATAGGAACACCGCTTTCTACACAAGAAGGAATCTTTCTGTGAATACCCCAATCAACTTCGCTCTATGCAGCGCAGATATTACAGCACTGGGGGCAATATAATCTAGATAGGAACGTCACTTCACGTTTTCCTGAAGAAAGAACCCCACGCACCTATCCTAGGTCTGCGGAAGCTCAATTTTCCGTGTCTTGAGTAGCAGGTTGTCATGAGGCCAGTAGCCTCGACGAATTACGACAAGCTAAAAAAATTGGTTTTATTTGCATTGACAACTAGTCCGCACGTAGTGGAAGTGCTAATTGTATTGTCATCATTTAGGAACGACTGATGAGAATGCAAATTAAAATTCCGATGATTCACTCCGAACAATAGTGTCGTGTCACCGGTAAAAGTTATAGCCAAACCAAGGAATGGCAACTGGATTTTTAATAGATTAAAATTTAGAACGATAAGAAACGTGAAAGGTCCGAGAATCGAGCCTTGAAGGGTCAACCAATGTCAACATGCCGGACTTCACTTCATTCATCATAAGGCAAAAATTGGCGCGAAGCGACTCAAGTAAGCGAGCATCTGGAACAGGATGACCAAGCCAATTGGAAACAGCCGATACGTCAGGAACGACTGCAAGACAAAACCTATCTACCTCGACTTGGCCGGACACCCGCTGCCATAAGTGGGCCAATGAGAGAACAGTCGACCTGCCGCTGCGAAAGCCGAACTGGTTAAGCGAAAGCAAATGTATCGATTCTATATGTCGATTTAGCCTGACCAACACCAGTTTCTCGATGACCTTTGAGATACAATCAACAACCGGAATCGGTCTATAATTGATTATGCGGTTTCATTCACCCTTTATCATAAATAAAGGAAAAACCGCCGTGTTCTTTAACCGTGCTGGGAAGTTGCCAGGCTCAAGCAAACGATTTATAATAGAAGTCAGAATACCTGCAATCGATCGCGCTGCTAGCTTCAATAATTTTGCAACCACACACATGACATCTCGACTCTTGTTTGCCTTAGAACAGAGAAGAATACCAAGAACCTCGGAAACAGAGACTGCAAAGAGTGAAAATACATTATAATTTTTTTTATATACCCAATTCATTAGATATATACGCCCATATCCCTGCTCTTCTGAGACAAGCGACCGCAGTATTACTTCACGTAGAGAAGTGACGGTTTAGCATGTCCGCAATTTTCGCTAGGTTTTTCAAGGTTTGTCGTCGCCAACTAGTAAGTCTACCGGTTCTACCCATGGTACTATTAACCAAAGATCTGGGAGGGCTGGAGTGAATCTTAAGAGAGGCTGTAGTTTTCAGAACATCGATAACCCGGAATTTTAGTCGGTAAGCCCGGTAGTCTTGCGGCGAATCCGACACTGTGCGGCCCACATCCAAAGGTCGTGTCCTTTCGTGCGTAGTGCATTTCTCCTTTATATAAAAAATAGTAAGTTTACCGAATCGTATCGCCTGACAGAGTCCGTTGATGAATTTCCACAGTTGAAAGGATCAAAACGAGGAAAATTCAAAACGATTTCGACATAATGTTGCCCTCGCGCTGCGAACATTATATATATATATAGTCCGAAGGGCCTAGAGGGTGGCAGCCCTGAGGGTAATCCAGGGGTACCGCACAGTCAGCACGAATGCTGCTCTGGTGCTGGCAGGGTTGATCCTCTGGGATTTTAAGGCACTCGAGAGGAAGCGACTATGGGAATTAGGTGCCCCTACCCAGACGGAAAAGACAGTGAGAGAAACGACACAATTAAGACATGGCAGGAGGAGTGGGACGCCATCCCCCCGGGGGTCCTGGAGGATCCCTGCGCGTATTGCTGCCAGATATCAAGGCATGGATAGAGAGGCCTGGGGGAACCCTCATCTATCACCTCACCCAAATCCTCACAGGACACGGAAACCAACTCGTATTTGTCCCGAATTGGAAAGGCTTCTTCGCCGATATGCGTATTCTGCCCAGAGGCACATGAGGACACTCCAAGTCACACACTGCTACAGTGCTCGGCCTGGGAGGCTGCGCGGTTAATGGCAAGCAGACTCGTCCAAGTGAAATGGGCCAGGGAGGGAGACCCACACCACGAGGTCAGCGATCCACCTCGGTCCAGCTTAATAAAGCTTACAGAATACATTGTCTCCAGTGAGCAGGCTTGGAAACTGGGAGCAGCCACGGCAAAAGAAGTCCTCCAGGAGAAACATGAAAAGTGCAAAGAAACACAGGCACAACTGCGGCTTCAGCCCGAAAGCATCCATAGAGTAGTGCAGCTCGAAGAAAACGGGTGTTAGACAAGTGCTGGACCCTCTGGGCGACCCTAGCCAATTGATCTGAAAGGGCGCTCGCCACTTCTCCTGATAGTCCATAGTACTGTTTTTATGAAGATCTGGGCTATCAGAGAGTGAAGTTTAAGGGGGGAGGTGCGTTTAGTGGGTATGGGTCTCAACGGAGTAACATCCAACCGTTGGGGTCGAGTCCCACACTGCTAGAGATAGATACTCGTAGCGATAGTGCGTAACTGCATTTAATACCTCCTCCTCCACAAAAAAAATTATATATATATATACTAATAGTGTATTCTGTTTTAAATTGGCGCGCACTTTATCGCCCCTTTTCTATGTTAGCATGTCGTGTCAAGCCTTGTCAAATTTTGTTCCATACATAGTATTCCAACGGATTCAATTCGGGGCTGTTTGGCGGCCATGCTTCCTTGCCTTTATATGGTAGCTCTTTAAATACTTCATGGCTTCACGACAGTTTCACTGGCTGGGAACTTGTTTTTTTCCCACAATGGAGACATCATCTGGATCGTAAGCAAGTCCGCGGTCGTTTCTGCAATTGACTCTTGCATTTACGGTGAATATTTTCTTGTCAGAAAAGAAACGAAGACGGCCTACAGTTTCGTGCTTGAGAGAATAGAGGAGCAAATGGTAATGAAGAATTTCCTGACTTGTATGACATAGGAATATTACCTGAGATCCTCGTGAACACGGGCTGCTTATGGTCGTTATGGCCTTATTGGATTAATGCGCAAGATTTCTAGGATTGGAACCGAAGGATTCTCCAAAATTTGTAGTTAGACTGTGTAGATCGGTTAAACTGTCTGCAGACAGACGCCAAATAAATGCGGATTTCTGTTAAGACGAAAACTCAAATCAGGCAGAGCGCGTCAGTTTTGACCAAAGAACTTTAACGAAACAATATATATATATATTTTTTTTTATCACTATATATGCACATATTTATTGTCATAAACATACAATTATGAAAAAAAAAAAAAAATTTATATATATATATATATATATATATATGCAGGTGAAAGCACTCTGTGTGTTACAACTCGAGTACCTTAGTATCTACATATCTATACACATCAATATATGTCAGAAAGCACTCAGTGCAACTACTGAACATCAGTATCATTTCGGCTAGCATCGTTAGCGAGTAGCGATTACTACTACAACACTAACAACAAAGACAGCAACAACAACAACAACAAAAACAGCAACAACAACAACAACAACTGGTACTACTACTACGACTACTACTAGTAATTAGCTGTCACGGGTCGTCTTCAGCGACAGGCTGGCCTGTCTGTCTATGCAAGGGACGCGCGAGCAAGTGCCTCCTCCCAGAGAGTGAAGAGGCCACGCGTGAGCAAACGAATGCCTGCGAACGAATCAGATGAACGCTTCAAGGCTACGACGTGGTGTGCGAGACGTGATGTCTGTAGGAGCCGAATCTTGACAACTCGATTGGTTGACCGGGTGGTCCAACGATCCTGGATAGACGGATGAGCCTGGGCGTGAGGAGTGAGGCGCCCTCCCTCTTGCCGCGGCGGCACGGCCTAGAAAGAGGGGCAGAGGGAACAGCAGGCTTCGTCCCTACCCCCCCCCCCCCCTTCCCCTGGCCGGCCTAAGATGATGAGAGTTTGACATTCGTCGTTTCGTCTCCGAATACTTCGTATACAGCTGTTGCTGGTGACCGAAGCACGCACGCAAGCAGGCGGGTAGGCAGACATCCAGACGGCGAAGGTTGAAGCTGCAGTTAACAGTGAACCTGTAGGTATACCAACCTACCACCTACATACTGATTGATAGACACGGACAGAAACAACGACAGCTTCGCAAGACACTTAATAATAATATTAATAATACCAACAACAACAACTACTACAACTACAGCGGAAACAACAACAATAGCAACAAGTGCAACAACAACAACAACAACAGGGCGAAGAGCATCACAGATGATATGATACGCGGTCCATATCAGTAATGCTTATGGTGATGATGAGGGGGGGGAGGGGGGTAAGAGTAGTCGGCATGCTGACGATGATGATGGGAATGGTGACCGCCCGCGTTAGCAGACAACGTCGGTCATGTCCACGTGTGTGTGGGAGGAGATACTTAACCTAAACGTGCACGAGACGAGTCAGGCTGACGTATATTGACATCGGTAATGTCAATCATAAAGCTACTAATGTCCGCCAAAACATAGAGACAGACAGGCGAACTAACAAGGAGGCGATACAGAGAGAGAGAGAGCGGCGCGCATGAGAGAAAGAGAGATAACGTGGCACCTAGCTGATAGTATAGACACGTAAACTTGGGCCGCCTGTTACGTGTCTCAGTGAAAGCGGCACCATTACATCCGATACAGCAGTGTGATAGATACGAACCAGTCTAACTGTGTCTATTGGGGAAGAGGTTTCAACGTCAACCTTTGTCTGCAGAAATGCCATTTTGAGGCCTATACGTAGGCTGTGAAAACGTGACCAAGATATGTGCATATTACATACGTCAGATAGCATATGTAGGTGTGGGGCTTTAAAGAGCTGGTTATGCAGGTTTTGTGTTTTCAATTTGTTTCTGATGTGGGCGAAGCCTTCTGTCCCAGCTTTGAAATATTGACTTTGGATATCGCGTAATGTATTTGGCGTGATCGAGTTCCCCTGCGGCACGCATAAAATGTCACCGGGAATGTGTGTGTGTGATCTTTGCAGAACAAATCGTTTGATAAAGCACCAGCAATTGTGCCAGTAAATGCGGCATTGATCTATGACGCCGCGTTAGCCACAGCCACAGGTCGGAAGTAACGTGTTTTTTTCGTGGCGCTATAGTAAAAGAGAGTTGTATCCGTAAAGAGTATATGCCATGAGGCAAAGATAAAGAAAATCGGGTACTTTATGTTATCAACCGGGCGGCATACACATACAATTCGATAACATGTAAAACTCATTAATGTGTCCCGCCAGCGCTTAGGCCGGTACTTTTGCTACAGATTAGCACGCGCACGATATGGAAAGCAAGCAGCCTTTGCCCCCCGGCCCCCTCCTGGCACCCACACCCCTGGAATAAGCATTACCCCGTTGATAACCTATGCCATGGGACTCCAAGAACCATCTGATGCGCTGCTTATGCGCGCTAGCAGCCTATTGGGGTCTGAGGAAGCTTGTACAGCTGGCAGTCTCATGTATACGTGGGTACTTTTTTATGTCTTTGTCCAATACCAGATTAAAATCCCTTACTGTCACAGACATGACGCCGGTTCTAACCGTTAAAGGGAATAGCCTCAATATTCTGCAACACTAGCTCCATACCTCGGAATCGAAGCCGTGCCCGGCTGCCATCGAGGCTATGGATAAGGCCGACTGTTGGTGTGATGTGTATAGCAGCGCCTCGTCATAGATCCATAAATGCGTTGTCTTAAAGCATAGACATTTTGATTATGAGTACGTTATTTGTGGTGGAGTCACGCTACCTACGCCAACTATAACTTGCGACATTGGTATCCAAGTGTCCGCTGAACTTGATTTTAGCCTTCATGTAACACAATTAGTCTTCAAAACTTCTCCAGTCTTCGCATCAAAAGAATGCTTTGATATGCTATATAGTGCACAGACCCATCTGTATATATTCGTATATCTAAATCAAGTAGTAGTCTCTAAGCTGCTATACTGCTCTTCAGCCTCTATATGTATAAGTTTACTTGGCACACAACTTCATTGGCGTTAAATCAAACGCTCTCGCTCAAAGGCACTCGCTTTTTTTAAAAATGATTTTCATCATTACCATTCACTACAATTTGCCATGCCAGTTCGGTTGCTGTAGGTTCTAAGGAACTAATCCTTGCGCACTTATGGCAAGAAATTGTTAACTATGTTGAAAGTAAACAAAGTTAAGTAATGTTTGCATAGTAATTAGTTTCGCATTGCTAACATTGCTGCTTTGTCTGATTTCTTCGAAGCTAGACACTAACATTCCGAGCGCACCTAAAAACGTTGAATTCTAAACTCTATTGTCAAAGCTTCTAAAACGTGCCTTACAGTGTTCCGAACGCCACAAAAGGTGATTCTGATATTCTCAGCTCCACTACTTGGGCGTGCGATGTCTATAGTACCCATAGCTGAATGCGTAGCTCCACCTCTTCTTCAAACTCTAAAGTGGTTACCCTATGTTAAAACTTTGGCTCCAAAATGCAATTATATTAGTACAATATGCTCTTCATACCTGTTCTGTGCTGTGCACTCTCAATCTGCGATGCCAGCTACAAACAAATTACGCGAGCTAAATTAATTCAAACGTATGCCTTGGGAGTTTGTTTTGTCTGGCACCGTAGAAACTCGGTCCAGAATGTTTTTACGAACTTTTTTTGAACTTCTTCCCATAGGCACCCCCCATTCAAGCTAAAACTTGCACTTCTAGATTTTAAGATGTCACAAGCATCTACACCGTCGGAAATCGCATTTGTGCTAACCACTATCGTTAGCAGGTTGGTGTGTCGACCGCCATAATTTAAAGTACTAAGCGTTAACGACGAGCTTAGTTACCATGCCCTTGCTTACCGACTACTGATAATTTATGTTTTTCTAACGTTCATTGTTACTAATCTATACGTACATATTGAAACAAAGTAAACGTTTAAGTTGAGATTACGCATATTTTTGTGATAAAAAATTTAGCAATGCACGTGAAATTTCTTAAGGCTTAATTAAGGTCCATACTGAAGAAGAACCTGGATAAATAGAATATAATATAAAGTCTCCCCTATTAAAAAAGTGGTGTTGAAATTACATTGTAGTCTTTACACACATAGGCACTTCGCGAAACACTCAATGCAAATGCATTATTCACCACTTCGATATTAGCAACTTCCGGTGGAGTAATTGACACACCACTACGAAGATTATTTGGACGTACTGTAAAGATGTACTTAAGTTATTACCTCGGATTAGTTGTTTAAAAGGTATTACGTCAACCGTTATCTGGGACTCGCTCACTTTTGGAAGTACGAGGCTTCTATGCTTTACATTGCAACGTCATGCGATCTGTTTGACAAATATATCCTGCACCCTTCGAAGCAGTTTTACATCTTGTGTATCGAAAGGTGCCCACACGGGTGAGCAGTGTGTCCACTTTGCCCAGAAAACGCTCTAAGAATGAGATTTCACAGGCGAGACGCAGATTTTACAACTTTGGCGATATGCGTGGTATACTTCATTTAAATGTAACACCTAGGTATCTTGTATGTTGACACTCCAGGTATACTATGACCGATCATAAAATATGCGGTGTCGTCCCCGATTGTTTTCAGCACGGCACATTTAGAAGTAGATATTTGTATTATATTCAAGTGGGCCCATAGTAATACGCCTCAATCAATTGCCTTCTGTAACTTGGCCTTGTATTTGTCGTCTTTGACTTTAACGTATATATTTAAGTCCTCGGCATAGAACTTAGAAATCACGTCAAGTTGGCCAAGGACGAGTGTGATGTCTCGAGCAAAAATTGCATACAAGAGCGGCCCTAAGCAGGACCTTGCGGGACTCCAGAGGGGCATGGAGCAGTACCAAATATAGCACTTTTCACCCTGACCATAACTCTCCTATTAGTGAGATAGGCGTGGCACCAATTTCAAACCCTAGGTCAGATGCCTAGCGATTACATCTTCATTAATAACATTTTGCGTTCAACCCGATCGAAAACACGCCAAAAGTTAAAGTAAACAGTGTGTAGCGGAGATCCGTGATTTTGCGCCAGGGCCCAGTCATGAGAGCCCCCTAATAATTGGGCTGCGGTCGATCGCCCCTTAGTAAATCCGTAATGCTGATTGCATAGTTGATTAGAGGTTAATAAATTATAGATGCAAACAACAACTAAATTGACAAAGATGGAAAAGACGTTTATCCTCTATGTGTTTGCATTTGTGGTACTCAAATCGCCAATCCAAACACGGAGTGTTAAGGATTAGTTATAGACAAATTATAGTGACACATTGGAGAGACTTGGACACAAGCAACCTGCCAGTATGGCAAACATGACTTAAATTATTAAAATAACAACTCGACGGGAGACAGACGTTATGCTAAGGTTTATAACAACCACAAAGGTTGTGAAGTACATGTTGCAGCGGAGAGTCACAAAACGCCTGCATGAACACCAGTTGTGAGACAGATACACAACGAATACATTGAATACAAAGTTGTCAATATATATATGTATATATATATATATACAGGTAGTTCTACAAGTTCTTAAAATGAGCTTTTCAGAATTCGAATTTTTTCGCGCTTTCACCGCTATTGGAAACGGCAACTTGTCGAATGCTAGCAGTCAAAATATTATGGTGATTGGCCGTTGCGATTTCGTTTGATCGCTTTTCCCGTGCAACGTATCGGCGTGATTTTGAAAAATTGAGAAAAAAGAGTTTCGAGTGGTTATCAAGCGTTTTTATTTTAAAAGTTGGAATGCGACCCAAGTGAAAACTGAGTTAGACGAGGTGTACGGTGACTCTGCGCCATATTTTGCCACTGTTTCCAACTGGATTAATGAGTTAAAAAGGGGTCGCAGGAGCACCGAGGATGAACTACGTATAGGACGCCCAAAAACGGCAACTGATGAGGAAAACGTGGAAAAAGTGCGGAAAATCGTTGCCGCAGATAAGCAAGTGAACATTAAGGAGATATCGGAGGCCTTGGGGATCAGTTTGGGTAGTGTGCATTTCATCCTGCACGAGAACTTGAAGATGAAAAAACTCAGAGCAAAATGAGTGCCGCATTTGCTCAACCAAGGCCAAACAGACGCGCGTGTTTCCGCTTCACAGCGAAATTTGGCCAAGATGTCGAAAAATCCGTCGGATTTTTGGCGCAGATTCGTGACCGTCGAGTTGGGTCCATCACTACACTTCCGAGACCCAAGAAGCATCTCGCCAATCGTGTGCACCTGGTGAAGGACCTCCGAAGAGGGTGCGGACAAGGGCATCGGCCGGAAAGATGATGGCTACGGTTTTTTGGGACCAACGTGGAATAATTCTGGTCGACTACCTTGAGAGCGGTAAAACGATCACGGGAGAATATTATGCAAGACTGTTGGACTGCCTGAAGCAAGAACTCATCGTGAAACGGCCCGCTTTGCAGAAGAAGGTTGTCCTGTTTCACCAGGACAATGCTCCCGCACACAAGTCGCGGCAAGCATCGGCAAAACTGGCCCAACTGAGGTTCGAACTCATTGAACAACCTTCCTATTCTCCAGACCTGGCCCCTCTGATTATTTCCTCTTCAGACATTTGAAGAATCGTCTCGGTGGAAAGCGTTTTTCCAGCAATGAAGAGGTTACAACTGCTGTCAATGCCTATTTTCAGTCTAAAGACGCAGAATTTTACTCAAGAGGTATAAATGCTCTGAAATATCGGTGGGAAACGTGTATTGAGCTTCTCGGGAAGTATATCGAATAAGAAAAAATTAAAAACAAGATTTGGAAAATTCTTGGTTTTCATTTTAAGAACTTGTTGAACTACCTGTATATAGCCAAACGTCTTTGTTACCTATGTTGGATTCGCGCTTTGGTTAACAAACTTGATAACACGTTTGCTACTTTAGTCATTTTATGGTTTTCATAGCAACTTAGAAAAGACGCAAATGGTTACCCAAACGAACAACAAAGATCAGAGAATACATTAGGAGCGGGCATTGAGATGACTTCACATCGTTGTGAGCGATCTAGAATCAATAAAGATATCATGCAGTACAACGGTCATTAAGTTACAAAAGCCAAACGTTACACTAAAAAAGGTGACATGTTCCGTGAGTGTATTTTATTGGCTTAATAGAGGAATGTGTTCGTACGGCCTAACTCGCTAATGAAGTTTTTACAAGCGGCGATACTAAATACTATAATTTAGCTTTTTAAGGAAATATTACATATAATTACAGTAGCCTTAAGGTATTTGTTTTAAGTGCTTCTTTTAGTAAGTTGAATATGTACTGGTTTCCTTCGACAACCACGATTATGTTGTTAGTCCGATTCATTCAGCTCCTACGCCATTAATTCCGCTCTTAATACTACAAAAGCCAACCCTTCTATCACATTTTACGCGTTATCTATGAAAAAAAAATGGATTACTTAAAGGGCTAGAGAATATCAGTCTGCAAATTCTAGTTGTGTCCTAAGTCATGTGTGTTTATATATATTTTTCGGACAACAACTCTTAAACGATTAATTTAATAGAAACTGACTTTTTAACCTGTGATAATCATTTTGGTCAACCCATGACTCGTGGCGTTACAGTGAAAAGTCCCGCGGACTATGTCTGCCAGAGCCTGATTCTACTCAGCTCAATTAGTTCACCGTTAGATCACAGGTCACGTTAAGGTCATCTCTATCTTCTATGTGAAACACTATTTCATATGCATGAACAAGCATATACTGGTGGTTAAGCAAGACTAATCCCTTTAAATATAAGCAAAACATCCCCCTACGGTTCAACGACAATGTTTCTACTGACCAAACACATGCTTGTTGGCTAAGCGATATCATCAACTAGGTGGCGGCTTACCTGCGTGACGACACTCGGATGGAGAGCCGTATCATTTAGTAATAACTAGTTAAGGCAACTTAATGAACTAGTGGGGGAGTGGGCTGGAAGCAAATGCGCAATAGTTGCCTAGCTTGTTTTGTCGTGCTTGATTGCAGGTTTGAACCCTCGTATTGGGAGCGTGTGAGTTCTCTGCTTATTTCTAGGCCGCTCATTCTAGGCTGTCGCAAAGATTTGTTGCCGAAAAAGCTTTCATACAAATAAAACAAATTCGAGCAAAGCCGGAAAAGTTCCACAAGTGTGGCCGAATAGAGAGTGAAACTCATTAGACCCTGGATGAGGGTAGTTTGCTTGGCAATTTGTATGTAGACAAAATTCGATAGAGAGAACAAATATTTTGGCTTTCTGAAGCACTTGCCTAGGATGCAGTTCCGGGGAGGGGCTCACGCACACGACGGGAAGAGTCTGGCCTCCGTGGTTGGTTGAAAAGGAAAGTTCTAGCAGCTGAATCTGTAGAGGACTTCCGCTTTTTTAGAATGCAATGGTAATAAAAACTACGAGTGAGCGCCTTTTCTTGCCAAGCATACTCCGATAGACGGGCTTCAATACATCGAATTCTATTTGTGTATTTATAAACAAGGGAAACGCTTAGAAACGCTACGTCTCCCTCCCTTGTTCCTCGTAGGTTAGCTTTTACAAACACTCAATAGGCTCTCTTTACTTACATAGGCCTATCTACCTGATTGCGCCAACGTGTGTTTTTACCTGTCTGAGGATGATCGCATCCCTTTACGAAACGCTAACTCGTTGTGTATGACATCCAGCCAATAATGTCTAGTATCTGAAACCGCTCCAGCTCCGTGAGAATAAATTAAGATAAGCCGCCGATGGCACTAGCATGAGTATTTATACAGCAAAAAATGTCGCATCATGAGTGGACTATGTCTGCCAGAGCCTGATTCTACTCAGCTCAATGAGTTCACCGTTAGATCATAGGTCACGTTAAGGTCATCTCTATCTTCTATGTGAAACACTATTTCATATGCATGAACAAGCATATACTGGTGGTTAAGCAAGACTAATCCCTTTAAATATAAGCAAAACATCCCCCTACGGTTCAACGACAATGTTTCTACTGACCAAACACATGCTTGTTGGCTAAGCGATATCATCAACTAGGTGGCGGCTTACCTGCGTGACGACACTCGGATGGAGAGCCGTATCATTTAGTAATAACTAGTTAAGGCAACTTAATGAACTAGTGGGGGAGTGGGCTGGAAGCAAATGCGCAATAGTTGCCTAGCTTGTTTTGTCGTGCTTGATTGCAGGTTTGAACCCTCGTATTGGGAGCGTGTGAGTTCTCTGCTTATTTCTAGGCCGCTCATTCTAGGCTGTCGCAAAGATTTGTTGCCGAAAAAGCTTTCATACAAATAAAACAAATTCGAGCAAAGCCGGAAAAGTTCCACAAGTGTGGCCGAATAGAGAGTGAAACTCATTAGACCCTGGATGAGGGTAGTTTGCTTGGCAATTTGTATGTAGACAAAATTCGATAGAGAGAACAAATATTTTGGCTTTCTGAAGCACTTGCCTAGGATGCAGTTCCGGGGAGGGGCTCACGCACACGACGGGAAGAGTCTGGCCTCCGTGGTTGGTTGAAAAGGAAAGTTCTAGCAGCTGAATCTGTAGAGGACTTCCGCTTTTTTAGAATGCAATGGTAATAAAAACTACGAGTGAGCGCCTTTTCTTGCCAAGCAAACTCCGATAGACGGGCTTCAATACATCGAATTCTATTTGTGTATTTATAAACAAGGGAAACGCTTAGAAACGCTACGTCTCCCTCCCTTGTTCCTCGTAGGTTAGCTTTTACAAACACTCAATAGGCTCGCCTTACTTACATAGGCCTATCTACCTGATTGCGCCAACGTGTGTTTTTACCTGTCTGAGGATGATCGCATCCCTTTACGAAACGCTAACTCGTTGTGTATGACATCCAGCCAATAATGTCTAGTATCTGAAACCGCTCCAGCTCCGTGAGAATAAATTAAGATAAGCCGCCGATGGCACTAGCATGAGTATTTATACAGCAAAAAATGTCGCATCATGAGTGGAGCTTTATAAATAATGTGAAGAATTTTTGTATGTAGTCCATACGGCTTTAAATCGTTTGATGAGACACTTCTCACGCCCTACCATTCTCCTGGCAGCCAAAGCATCTCAAGATAGGGCAACGGAACCAATCCAGTGGTCCGAATATTCTAGTTGAAATACCTGAAAAAGACATCTATTTAATTTACTCTGTAGTCTGAAGTTCAAGTTTAGCAACACGCCTGAGAATACTCTTCCAGTGCTGCCACTCTTTGTGCTGCAAAACTTCTGCGCTCCCCTAAGCCGATTTACTTACATTTATGTTCAAACGGTCCTATAATAATAGTCAATATAATAGTAAAAGTTCTGCTTCAGTTGATGAATCGACTTTTCATTGTGAATTGACTTATGGATCCTGCCCAGCATGGTTTTTGCAGGCCTCTTATCTTTGTTAGTTAAATGTAAAATTATTCAGGTCTCTTTTCTTTTAATTCATCACGATTGAAATAATGTTTTATTAGATTGACACACCAACCATTTCAAAAAACATTAGACTGCTAGGCATGAACCCACGCAAACTGCTGTAGTTTACGGTAGTCGTCAGCAACTGTAGTTTCCATGTTAGGCTCAGAACTAGACTATCCTCCGTCCCCTACGGGCTTGGAACTTAACCTGAGGTATATCTTCAATGCATCGGAGGGCCGAACATGTTAGGATATCTAGGGTTTCCCTAACAGTCCTTGTGGCAGCATGGCTGCTGACACTCAGTGGTATGGTTAATCATCTATTCTCAATGAGCATCGCTCAAAGAAAATTCGATCAACAACAGGGATCGAACCGGGTACCGGTAGATGACAACCATGACTAGCGTACTAGTCCCCTAGAGCACGCCGCCACTCTCAGGCTCAAAACTGAGATTACTAAATCATTCTATGTGCCGTCCGGTACCCTCAGGCTGGACGCGGGTCCCTCCTCGTTTATATAGACATGTTTGTCTTACATATGTCGACGGGACATAGAGTAGCGGAGGCGCCCGACGATTCTGAGACCAGGAGTCGCAGATTCGACCCCGGCGTGTCTCCGGCGGTCTCCTCATTCGAAGCGATCTTTCGTAATATTGGCAGATTTGGATGAAATGTTTGAATAATATATAATTATGTAAGCACGTATCGTCACAAGCCGCTTACTTAATGGATGTAGATAGCCTCAAGCTATATCTCAAATTACAGTTTCCTGCCACACGCGCTGTACTGCTTAACAGTTACCGGAGCAGAGCTGCGCGAGACGGTGCGATGAAGATTGACTGCCACACTCGGATTTTAAGTTTATTATGCTAAAATCTTGATTGAGGGGACTGCGCTACCGTCCGCTAAACGTAGACAATCTGGCTACAAATACTACAGCTATCATTGGCTGAAGTTATCGTATCGCTGAGCTAATTAAGTCGCCGTCTCGGCGATGTCAATCCCATCATCCGCTGCTTTGTGGTCAAAGACCCTGATGTATACACGTCTTCAGAGAGCTCTCGTTGTCCCTAAATCTGCACCGCCAATCTAGATATGTAACCCGCTCCCCGGTTTGTGGGGGCCATCTAAAGACGGATGGATAACTGGTGCAACGGGCACAGAACTGATGTTCAAGGCACATCTCTTAATTTTAAGAATTCTCTACTTTCACTCTCTGCTTTAACAGTGTAATACACATGGATTACGTGAGCAGTACCCGCTTCCTTAAGTTAGTTATTAACATACTTGACTAACAATTTTCATCAAGGAACCCCGCAGCCTTCAAACATATTATTTGATCATATTGTTCGTGTATTGACTAATTGATTCAATTGCCTTTAACAACTCTTTTACAATCGTAAAACAGTTGTATTACAAAATTTGTATATCCTGGGGGTGAAGCCTGAAGGATATACAAATGTTATAATATTTTTTTATGATTGTAAAACAGTTGTTGAAAGCACTTGAATTAATTACTGAATACATGAACATTATGATCAAACAATACCTTCACAGGCTGTGGAGTTTCCTGTGTAGGTGAAGCCTATACACGCACAACGGCGTTACGACGTAACTGTTAGTAGTCTAGGTTTTTTCTTAGTTCGCGTCTTATTGCCTCTTTGAAATAGAAGGTGAAATAAAAGTCTGCAAGTTTGCGCTCCCAGTTTTCATTGCTCGGAATAAAGACGGAGGTACAAGAATATCTAATCGGCGTTCCAAGTTAAGTCAGTAAAGCGATGTCCGCGAAGATACACGCCAATGGATTCTATGTCGTTTGAGCGAGATCTATAGTGCTCGGACAAACGGAGTGCAACTGCAAGTAGTTCCAAGTCTTTGATTGCTTTTACTGCTATCAGTGTTTTTTTCACCTGAAACCACAGAACACTCACAACACACGTATATATGTGCTAACATAAGGTTACTCGCCAATATTCGTAGTCGTTTTAACTTTCGTATACGTTCTGTTGAAGGTATATTACGATACAAGATCGGTACCGTAGTTAGAACGAGCAAACGTGGAATAAATTTCAAATGGAAAAATTTTGTTAAGTTGAAGGGATTGGGAAAACTAAAAAAAATGACAATTATTAATTGTTGTTTTATGTGTTATCTGTAATTACTATGTTTATGCTTACTAATGTATTTTATATGTTGGCATTGGCGTTAGATGCCGCTACATTCGTTGTTGTAAGTATTACTATTGTGCGTTATTTTATTTGGAAGTTGGCTATGGGAGTGGTTTTATTTGACAAAGCATATATATATATATATATATATATATATATATATATATATATATAAACGTACGTCAAAATAAATAAAAGTTATTTCACTTCGCGACGTTAGTTCCTTACAACTTAACCGCTTATCTCAAAGGTTTTCCAACGTTTCTGTAACTCTTTAAAATGTAGGGAGTCTTAGAGCTAAAAGGTGTAAAAAATGCCTTATCTAGTGGCAGACGTGATTCTCAATGCTTTTTATATTACGAGCAAAACACAATTATTTACTAAAAATACTCGTCTACGACGCATATCACACTATTATTGCTCGGTCATATTTCCAGAGATATATTTATTGAGGTTTCCAGATCGTAGTTGCACGGGACCAGTTCCTGAGAATATGAGGCATGCTCGCCATTTTGGAACTTAAGTCTGCGTTATTTGACCATATCGAAGAGAGACTTATGGGCCGATGTATTGTTGTGGTAAAACATTGCAGTCATCTTAGCATCGCAAGCCGTGGTAGACTAGGACGTGTGCCTTCAGCTGGTTCAAGAGTGTTGTGTAGTATTCCCCCCTTATCGTTCTTCCTGTCGAAAGGTAGTCAATAGTCATAGAATACGTCTTGCATCCCGAAAAGAGATCGCCAAAACTTTTTCGATCGAGTTGTGCCTTCATGCTGGCATCTTCCTTTTCAGGGATGAAATGGTGGATCCAGGTTTCGTTGCCAAAGCAAATGGTGGTCCCGAGCCCCCCCCCCCCCCCCCCCCCCCCACCTCCATCCTAAGTACCATCGTTACATACAAAATTGGTAGTTGTGCCACTTCTGCTCTTCAAGGAAGTATACTTCTGGGACCTTTAAGCCCATCCCATGAACAGATAGGATTACAGCTGAACTCCGAATACAAAGCATGATGTTTCCCTATAAGGTGTTTTGTCTAGTTTGACGATCCTAAGGTAGAAATAGCAAATATGTCCGCGTAGGACAAGCATTTATGTCCGCGTAGTGCAAGCATTTATGTTCGCGTGGGGCAAGCACACATTATTGGTCGCGCCGATACACAGTCACAAAAACAAAGAAAGTATGTAGTACGTTCAAGTTTATTTGTGTGTAGACAAATTTGTAAACAAGGTAAGCATGTAGTATATTTATTCTTTTTCTTGTCATTTGGTGGACTAGTGATTACATATTGCAGTGGCACAATCACGTAAATTGCCGCACTTGGGTGGCACGCTTACCTAATCTAATTAGTACACTGTGTTGCATAGACCAGAAACTTGCTATCGTGTATAAAGCTTGCAGATTATATATATATATATATTTATAGATGATGCCAGGAGACCAGATGGTATGACCTTGACTCCGTTCGAGCGGGGCCAAATGCTGGTATGGGACGCGACCGTAACCGACTCTTTAGCCCCCTCAATGGTCGGTACGGGCGCAGCCCGCCCTGGACACGCGGTAGCCCTGGCGGAGGCAGCCAAGTGCAGAAAGTACTCCAGTGTCGGCTACCCACACCTGTTCTCACCTCTCGCATTCGAGACATTGGGCGGGCCTGGAGTGCTCACGAAGAAACTGCTCAACGACGTCGGGAGAAAACTGGCACTCGCTACAGGAGACAAGAGGGCAGGCGAATATCTACTACAACGTCTCTCATTAGACGTTCAGAGGGGGAATGCCGCTTCGGTGAGAGGTACCCTGGCTAGGGGCCCAAGCCTGGACCTAACACCTTGAGTTTTGCCCCGAGCGGGTTGTGCACATGTTCTTACACCACAATTGTATACTTTGTCACACATATATATATATATATATTTTATATATATTTTTTTTAAGGCGAGCACTGCCGAGTGTGCAAACGTATTATATATTTATATATATATATATATATATATATATATATATATATATATATATACATATATATATATATATATATATATATACTTTTTATTTTTTTATTCGCGTAACTAGAGTCAATCGTACAGAGCTCTGGACGCTACCTCGAGCTTGTTCGTTCGTT
Source organism: Dermanyssus gallinae (assembly GCA_003439945.1). Taxonomy (NCBI): domain Eukaryota; kingdom Metazoa; phylum Arthropoda; class Arachnida; order Mesostigmata; family Dermanyssidae; genus Dermanyssus; species Dermanyssus gallinae. Next base: position 156,616 of record QVRM01006140.1, read on the forward strand.
TTAATACGTCTGTCAACCTAGTGCAAATTCGTGTTTCCCGTTTCAGTCAGCTCGCAAAGGCGATAGTTAATTAAGTTAACCCCGACGGTAATCAAGACAACCAAATAAGACCAGCGATGACACGTTGCAATTAGAGAGCCCAACGCTCTCGTGATGGGCGCACACCGCTCTCCAAAGGACCAAAATGCGTAGAAGTTAAAAAAAAACTCAAATATAAGGTATAGATAATATGACAGCATAGAAAGTTGCGCACGATGTCCCGCATGTGTTACACGAATCAAATAGAACAGAAAACAATTCTACACTAATTCGTAAATACTGACACACAAAGTAGAGTCAGTTTGAAAACAACTATAGTTACGATGCCAAAAATCTATGGTTTTGGGCTGATAACCGGTCTTATTTAGGAAATCGCTAGACGCATATATGTATGTATATATATATATGTAGCAATGTAGTGCCAAGGCATAAAGTCAAACGTGATTCTTACCTTTCATTAGCTAGTGTGCAGTTAACCAATCGGGCTTCACTAAGGAAGTCAGAACGTACTTCAAAATGCCCTGTAACAGCAAACCATGTGAGACGCGTGACATTAAACATGACAAGACAACCCACATACAAGGCCCTAGCTTGAGGCAGTGCCTCAAAAGGTTGAACACTATTACCGGTAATCTGTGTATATTAAATTCTGCAGAACTAGTTATGCTGGATGAAGTAAACGGACAGGTTGAACGTTCCGGGCGATGATATAGTTAGTATTTATGTTTGAATTCGTACGGTTCGGCTTAGAATGGGGCTATAGTATGCAAACTTCTGTCCCGCCAAAGAACATAACGTGACACTACATCTGTATTTCCGGGATCTAACTTGTTGTCCTATCACCTTATTACTGAACTAGTTAAATACTATCACCTGATTATATCAAACGCCTTGCATCATACTTAGTTAATGATCCGTGAACATTGCCGTTCACGGATCCGTGGAGGACACTTTCTATTAAAACGACTTTTACTGACCACCAGCCGATTAGACCACTAGTAGCCCACTGAAGATTAGTATTGCTACCACTAAATGTGTGGCTAACTACTGTTTTGGCTGCAATTACTATCATATGCAAGCATCAGTAATTTAAAAACAACTAGATTCCTAATTAGCAAATTGGCGCTAATGAGTTTAGCACAACTGTTACACGTGCTGTTGTCAATACAACTATATGGGTGCCGTCGTACGAGCCAGCGGCGCTATGTAGTCAATCGCTGCATGCCTTCGGTAGTGAGGACGCAGTTTAGTTTCTCTTCTGTAACATGCAGATTCCAAGCGCTGGCTATAGCGTAGTCGTAGGCGGTATAAAATAATGTGATGTGAACCTTTTCGGGGGGTGTTTGTGGTGGCATCTTGCCAACGACACATGAACCACGAACTTCATTGATGGAGCCCCCTCGTGTCGACATCAACAACTTGCAAACACCACCACCACCACCACCACCATGCGATTCGCCGATGAAGTAAGTCCTCCACACATCGGAAGCGGCGACTTACGAATGTCGCCACCATAGACTTCGTCGATGAATGGTTCTTCTGGTCGACCTTGGCGACACTTGCCAATATCACCGCTATAAACCTAAGCGATGAAGTCCATTACGTCGACATTGGCGCCACTTGCCAATGTCACCGCCATAAACCTAAGCGATGAAGTCCTTTACATAGACATCGGCAATGACATTTGCGCGAATGCCACCACAATAGACTTCATCAGTCGGCCTTGTCACACAAAGGTGGTAGGGCAACACAGCGTATAAAGAGATAGAGCACAAGAAGCAGGAGCAGGAGAAGGAGACGAGAAAAAAGCCGCCCACTCCAGCGTTGGGCGGCGTCTCCGTTGAGGTTCCGTGCCAAACAAAATTGTTACCGCCACCATTGCTGCTGCTGGCCCTGGACCTCTTCTTCTTTGCACAGGATGGACAAACGAGCATACAGACAGACAAACGGACGGACGGGCAGACAGACAGAGGTGCGAGTTCGGCGCGCTGAGGTGCGGCCCGCTAAAGGGGGGCGGCGAACAACGTGCATGGCATACAACAACGCGCCCGAGTTCATAGTTATCGCAGTTGTGGATGTGGTGGAGGTGGGTGCGGAAGTGGTAGCGGCGCGCCTGTCCAGTCCAAATCACTCGTGACCGTGGCTAGACGAAGCCTAGGGGAATCGTTGCCTTGGGGAGAGGGGGCATGAGGTGAAGGGGCGAGGATGCGGTACGGGCAAGTCGGGGCGAAGGTATGGCTGGCGGAGGACGGAGACAGCACGCCATTGCAGCGGGGAGAGGGAGAGAGAGAGAGAGAGAGGGGGGGGGGAGGTGGAGTGGCGAGTAAAGAGCCTTGTGTCCCCACAGAGGCCTCGAGCTTTGGGGGCTTAGCTGGCCATGGGCCATCGTTATGCTTGCGTCGTGGGCACGATGGCACCGATGCCTCCCATTGCTGCTGAAGCTGCTGCTGCCTCTCGCCTGGCTTTGACCTGGGCCCCCCGGCCAGCGATTGATTCGCAAACGTGTCACTGAGGGCAGGCGACGGGCCACTTGATTGAAGCCACGACAGGCGGACGAGCGAACGATAGTTATATATATATATATATATATATATATAGAGAGAGAGAGAGATAACAAGAAAGAGTGAGAGCGCGGCGGGAGCAAACGAGAGCGACAGAGAGAGAGAGAGAGAGAGAGAGAGAGAGAGAGAGACACGGATTACCAATGAGCAGAAGGCAGTAGCATACGAGGGTTTCAGTTAGCGCATCGTCCGTGGTCGTGGACGAAGACGTGGACTTTGGCAGGACGCGACATGTCGTTGTCGTCGTGGTCGTCGTCGTCAGGGAAAATTGCAACGGACTCGCCAGCTTGGACCATCCATCCCATCAGCTTAGTAGATGTCGGACTGAAAGCGGCTAACAGCACCGGTTCACTGCGCTGCCTTGTTGATACACAGCAGCCTCTCTGGGGCGTTGTCCCTATCTCTTCCTCGCTCTCTGGCGAGCCTGTCTGGCAGGTTGGGCTTCAACGCATTTGATGGTCACTCAATAACCTTAGAAGTAACTAAGAACGAACGACACTCCCCGCCTTTGGTCCCGACACCCCCGCCTCGGCTGTGGCCACGTACTAGGTTCATATGTGCACGCATGTGTGTTTCTGTCTAGGCGTGGTCTCAGATAAAATATATATATATATATATATATATATATATTTATTTATTTATATTTATTTATATATATATATATATATATATATACGGAATCATGAATTGGACTGCAGAAATGTCCTGTTTAAGAGTGGAAGTACAGAACGCCTGTGCAAACATATCGTTAACATTTTGCAGTTTCATATTAACGGCAATATTACAACTTATTAGTGGGATATAATATTATTACTTAATATTAACTGGGAAAGGTTTTTAAGTTAAGCCGCGCAGTGGAGAATGAGTCAATAATCGAGTCTACAGGCGGTTTTTTGTTATTTGGATGTGCAACATTCAAGTCTTCGAGAGAAAGCGGTGTGAGAAATTGGCGATCACAAGCATGTCGGTTTAAGTATCCAAAATCGGGCTGCGTACTATTTCTGTAGAACTTTCAGCGAAGAAGTGCGTAAGAGTGTTTCGAATAGTTTTATTCGACCATTGAGGATAAAACCCTACCCATGGCCTATAATGTGGGCATTCGCTTAAAGGTTTGTTGGTAATAACCGTAATAGCATTTGTTTAAGTTATGGAATGTGAAAACTAAAAATAAAATATTACGTAATTTCGACTCTTGTAGTTTGTTTTCTATACGGTTTCCGGCTGCTAGTGTTAATGGCTGACTTTGAAACGAAGCAGAATTTTATTTTTAATTGCACCGCTCTGTTTAATACAACTTTATCGCAGACACATATTTTTCCTGCAAGTGCAGATTTTTTGCTACAGCGGTGTACAGTACGATTTCACCCTTACTATAAGCACGACATTCTCGGCCCTACTCCATTGAACAGAATCGTACTTAAACGAATTATACAGGATCGTAGAATTCGTGGAGATGAGTACTCCTTCAATATAAGGGGAGGCGGGGGAGAAATATCTTGTTTAGTGTTTGCTGCGTGACAGTGAAGTTATTATTTTTGACATATTGGTGCGGCTGGCCTGACATTGCTTCACATATTGTGCGATTGCAAGAAACGAGGTGTTCGATTGAGAAATTGAGGCATGCTGTGAGAAAGTTCTGCTTTGGTGAGGGACAACATTGGCTAGCGATAGAAAAATCGTCGTACTGAGGAGAGTTCACGCTCTCTATGTGAGTTAACATTGGACTCTATGGGAGTCCAACACAGGTAGGCGGGGGAAAATGGCATACGGTAATTATATCACGAACCGAGTCGCCAACGATTTGGCACCAAAATGGAGTAATTTAATGTAAAAACATTTAAATGCTATTTCTAGGTCGACATCACGTAGGTTGCTGCGCAAAGAAATCGCAGCCGCAGCATTTGTCAGTATCTCGACAACTTGTGTACTAAGTGAAAGCCTGTGGGGAGTAGGGATGATCCTTAGGTAAGTGAAGTTGTTGACATTCTTGAGTGCCCCATCGCTCATTTTAGGCACATATACGCAGTACAGCAATTCTCAATCGTTTACGGGAATCTGAGCAAATTAACACGAGACATTTGAATTTATATATATATATATATATATATACATATATATATATATATACGTATAGCATATTAATATCTTTATCATACATTTCTTAAATTTAAATAGGGTGTTAAAAGTTTTTGTGCTATATGTGAGTCACGTTGGTAATCAAATATACGTATACCTGCGTCACTCGGCAGTATTTTTTTTCGCTAAAAGCTAACAATATATATAGCTCCTTGTATTGCCATAACTATTTTGTAACCAGAAGAAAACGTTCTCTTTCTGGGAACGCGTTCGAGACACCGATCCAGGAAATGTGTACCGATTCTCGTTTTTGCATCCGCTCTGAGCAGGAACCGAGCGTCTTAGCAGAGGCCAACGTACCCACGTAGATCCTTTTTTTTGTAAAAGTACTACTCAAAGTCAGCAAAACGCGTCAACGAAGCTGCCATGTCTGAAATGCTAATTTACTCACGAAGTCTATGGCGTGCCAGTAAACAGAAGCCAAGTCAATGATTCGTCAAGTAAGCTGCGCTAAAAAGCAACATGACGCCAGGAAATCTACGCCTGACGCCTATAGTTTTTTTTATCCCTTTATAAGAGCATCGTTCGTTTATTCTGCGGTTACGTTATTCAATTGTTTCTGCTCAAACAAGTGCGCTTTTTATATAAACAGATATAGATAAACAGATAGATAGATATCTGTTTGCGTGTGTGTGTAATTAGACAATATTTAGAAACAATAATTTTGATCAAAGCTGCGTTAAATAGTAAAACTTTAACTCTGCCGTTCAAGCTTCTACATAACCACAAGCGTATGTTGATGTGAACAAATTTGTTTTTGAAAGGATGCATAATTTCTTTGTTGGAAAATGGAAGTTTTGTGTAAGGTCAATCACGCGATTGCAGGTTGACGCGATATGCAGGTCGCTATGATGTGCCTCTGTAACGTTGTAAATATTTGACCAGAAAGCTAGGCTTCAAGCAGCAACAGCCTGTAATGTCCCTTCTTTCGACACAAATGTATGTCTTAAGATTTCTGTCCGGGTCTGGGCACAACGTGTTCAAAGAAATTATTGTTGTTGTCATAGAATGTATAACGTCGTTATGTATCAGGTGACTTTTTGACCAAATTCTAATTGCACATGACCACGCTTTCGGCTTCCTATTCGTTTCTATATCTGTTGAAAACGCAGCCAATTCCTCCACCCTCTAATAGTTTCCAAAGCCTTTGCTCAAGTTCTGGTTCGGTGTCCGCTTTGCTGCAAAAAGGACACCGAACTCCTGTGTGTAAGGCTCTGGAAGCCGGAAACACGTATGAGAGACAGATCTTCGATCTCAGGCTATATAGAGCAATGCCAAAAGATACGCGAATCGCTTACCCTTGCCAAGTGTCCTGGAACACCTTGCTTGCGATACACTGAGTGGCGTGGTCGAAACTTTAGCATCATCAGGCTTATATTTGGAGAACTTTTCCAGCACTGTGTTCGCTTGAATGAGAGCCACAGACGCCCAGTTCTGTGACAGCCGTCACTAGCCGATAGAGGAGTTCTATCTATAGAGACGCTGTGCGCTTCACGCACTATGGTTCAACAAAATAAATAACGACACTTCAACGCCAATAAATACAGGTACTCTGTTATTATTGATGTATATGAAATGCACATGTTTTATTTTCACTATGATAAAAATGCACTTGTTTTCGTTTTCAGTGTGATAAAATGCACTTGTTTTCATTTTCACTCTGATTCTGTTACGTTACGTAAGAACTCGAGCAGGGGAAAACCAGACAGAACGTGTGAATAACACTGTTATCATACGATAGAATATGTTTGCATAGTGTCAAATGATCGGAATGATTATTTTCCGCGTGCTAACTCAGCACGACCATGCCTGCCCGTCTTTCACTCATATCAAATAAACGGTAAGCTCATAGTCACTACATAACCACAATACACGATTGGGTGAAAGCCACCTCCACCACCACTTAGTTATCCGTTATCTGCTTTGTGACAGAAAATATCTCTGTACACAAAATCTCGATCACTATACACATATTGTCTCATACTTACGTGGTAATTCTTGTATGTGTGTATGTATTCCAGTATACGTTTGTGTGTTACCATTGTTGTTTGACTTTAGCTGATTGCTGTTAGCTGACGGTATCATCTGACGATTTGCACTAATTCTACTGTCATTGTCGCTGCTTGTCGGCTTTAGTCAATATTGCGTTTCTGTCGGGACAGAGTACACCAACCCCATTCCTCAGCGATAGCCGATGCCAATCATTTCCTCGTATGTCATTGCCTTGCAATTTGTTGCTATTCGTGTGTTATTGTTGTTGCTATTGACAAGCAGGACATACCGCCGCTTAACATCCGCGTGTAAAGTCAATCCCATTAACAGCAACAATATTTCGGTGTTTTTAGCCGATCCTGTCAGCACGACTGAGGTCGGCATGATTACTATTAAGGGCCATTTATCATGATAGAAAGCTTATTGATATGATCTTATTGTGGCACGTAATTTTCTATTATTATTATTATTATTATTATTATTATTATTATTATTATTATTATTATTATTATTATTATTATTATTATTATTATTATTATTATTAACATTTATTATTCAGTTATTACAATTGTGGGGTTTGAACGTTTATGCCACGTTTATCCTGCTCCGGTCGCTTTCAATCAATTCATGGCGCCTATGATGGAAGTTACATTTCCTCTGCAAACGGCCAAAGACATAATCTGTCTCAAAAACATGGCCTAAGGTTAGCCGCATCGCAGACATGAGAAGGGCTGGCAGACGGGGGCGTCTATTCTAAGGGCTGACATTATTATTATTATTATTATTATTATTATTATTATTATTATTATTATTATTATTATTATTATTATTATTATTATTATTATTATTATTATTATTATTATTATTATTATTATTATTATTATTATTATTATTATTATCTGCTGCTATAATGGCGGTGCTGACTGAGTTTTAATAGTGATGACTATTACGAGTATTGTCCCTATTAGCAACTACCACATCGTATTCTAATTAGTTGCTTGGTTAAGCTGGTGATGATGACGGCCCCGCGGCACGGCTGGTTCCACTGGCGAAGGTGACGTGTCGGTCAATCAGCTGAGCTGAGCAAATACGCCCCCTATGTATTTCTGTGCGCCCTCGCTCTCTCTATCTTTCTTGACCTCTGGGTGCTCCCTCTCGCACACATACACACTCTAGGCTCTCTATTTCACTGTCTCTGGGCTCTGCTCTCATGTGCCTAGTCTAGGCTGTCGTTTTGGGGGCACACTCCTCCTGAGTTGAACTGGTCAAAGTTGCTAATCCCAAAGTCTTTAAGCCCGCGCGCCTACAACTAGCGTCATTGTTGTTGTTGTTGTTGTTGTTGTTGTTGTTGTTGCTGTTGTTGTTGCTGTTGTCGTCATAGTCGTCCTGGACCTTGTCCATAACGCAGCTGCCCGAATGCCTTGACCACCAGCGACAGCTCTATCATAGGTAATCATTGGCAAACTTCGGAATTGAGGCCGACATGACAATAATGGTGATGATGACAATGAAGATGATAATGATACATGTTCTACGGTGCCCTTGACAACAGTACAAGCCATAGGCAATTTAAATGTCTGTCTGCCCGTTATGCATTGGCGATCTACTGATGCTAGCAAACTCTGACAGCTGCATACACACACATCTTCCCACACTCAAATGCTTGGACTTCAAGATCAGCCCCCGCCCCTCCCCCTTCTAAACATGGTTACTGGTAGGCCATATCTAGCTACGTGTTACACACGTAACCATACTATGGCGCACAGCACTACATAAACATGACGCAGGTAGGTCAGCTCGACTTGACGCTTCCCAGTCGATTTCCTAGGCAGCTACAGGGATAGATAAAGAGATACATGGATTCGTAGACAGTAGTACGGATTACCATCATCGTACGTGTAAATACATGAACGATTATAGCCTTGACCTGATTAGGTGGTATTGTGTCGCAGCGAGCAAGCAGCCAGATGACAAGAAAACGACGTGTACAACACGTCTATGCTCTATGTAGATGGACCTATTTATTTAGCTAACGCAGTTTTGCTGGCGGACCGTAGCGGATTCGAGCGGTGAGAGAAACCTCCAAGTGCGCGAGCATCATCTCGATTCAATTCAAGATAGCAAAACGCGCAAATGCAATCGAAGACTGAGGGAATCAATGACACATTCGATACAGTTTGTAATCTTATTAACGTCATGGAAGCGTTACTGCTATGAGCGGAGCTCTTTTGTACTGGAGAGAAAGTTGGTGTTGATGTTGTTGTAGTTATTGTTGCTGCAATTTTTGATGCTGTTCCTATTAGCGCCGTCTTGAACATTCAGACGACAAATTATTCTTCGGCTGTGGGCCGCTCGATAATTCTCTCAAAGTAGGGCCCACGGTTATATGAACATACGTAGCGACAACCACCTTCATACCGGAAGAGCGTTTTCCGGCAGGCACAGAGGAAGGGGGAGGTGTGGGAGTACAGGGAGATGGCTGGTCACCGGATGCAGCTAATGTTGCGTCTCATTGGAGGCCGTCATACGGAACCAGTCCTTCTAAACATAGATAAGTAAGTAAATCCAGCAATATATCTATATTGCTAGATATAGCAAATCCGCTAATAGCAGGCCAAATACATAGTAGAGTGAGCATGCGATCTCGCAATTGTGACTCACGGTTAACTGTGACTGTGTAAGCAACAAAAACAGTAGTAGTAGTAGTAGACGTAATGCCAAAGGAATGCGGCAAAGCATAGCTCTAAAGAGCTTCTTGCCAAACTCATGGGTTAGTTTGAGAGTGTCCTTGCCCCCAGACCCCAAATAATTAAAGCCCAAATGCCGCCAAGATGTGGTTTGGCAAGAGATTCTCGTAACCTCCGGAATCGCAATCGGGTACCGTGAATCATAGGACATATTGCTGACGCCCACAGTCACCCATCCACGGTACCCGACGGTGTACATGTCTGAAACAGTGACGTTCCAGGACAAGGGCCTGTTCCGGTCACGATCTCACTTAGTTAAGCCGTCCGGGCAGCGCCTATCCTCTCTTTATAGGCTGCCACCTGGCGCTACTGTGACGCGGTAGCCGTCTTTTGCTAAAACGCAAGCCATAAGGTATCGTTTTTGGCTTTGCGTGCGCCCGGAACGCTTAACATACACCGATGCAGTCCACGGTTGGCCACTTTCCGTTGGCATTGACACTCCTCCATCTCCGAACGTCGACATTTCAAGTTGGAGGCCGCTGGCGGCGCAAAATCGCTCGTGTCGGACAGACGAGTATCGACGAGCTCAGACCCTTTGGATGCGACTGCCTTCAGCCTGATTTAATCAGGGTCCGATTTGCGGGTCGACAAAAGGGTTGAGTGGGTAGCCTGAGCGGTAATTCCGTCCTACCTCCTTCTGCTTGCTGACCTGTTCATCGGACAGGCGACTAGATTGATGCTCGTTTTAGTGCAGAATAGCGCTCTCTGTGGCTGACGACGCTCCCGGTGGTGATCGCAACGGAAGAAGCACAGCTGTGTAAAGTTGCGAGGAATGCGAACAAGGCAAGCTCAGTGGCTGAGCGGATACCCGTTCCATTCAGCCGGACCGGCGCCTTGCCTGCGTCCACCTTCTGCGTCCTCCAGTGTGAGGTCGCTCTCCTCCAGACCTCTCCTCACCTCGTAGTCGAGATCCATCTGCAGGTTTCCACTAGCAGTAGGAAGGAGGGTGATGTGCACGTAGATCACCTTATGTAATCTTATCGCCTGCCGCACCAGAGAAGACTTGGTGACATCTTAGATAGCGCTCTTTCTGATAGAGTGAGAAACGTTTATTCCGTTTCCGCACAGAGCCCACCATGTCGGGAAACTCCTCAGTTCCCAAGAGTTTGAGCACGCCCCCGATCCCTCGCGAGGATATCCGTGAGCCTTTTGTTAACTGACTCAGTGATTCGCTGTCTCTCGGACTCTTGGAACTCTTGCAAGTACAACTTGCATCGCGAGGAATTGAGCTGTACCCAATATTCAAACGCCCTCAAGGACTATACATCATGGGGTAGAACATTAGAGTCATTGTCCCGTCGTCGAAGGGCCCCGCCAGCGGATTAAAAAGGCGGGATTCTAGAGTAAACTCGTTCTTCGTATTGGTGCAATAAAATTCTAAAAGCAAAAGGAGCTGCTACGCTCCATTTCTAGGCAGCAGGACATTGACATCCTGCTGAGGAAGGGATCCCCACCTCTCCGAACAACAGCGGCGTAATCATGCCGTATGCTTGGAGCACCTTGCACTTGGTGCTGTGGTGGTTGTTGGGTGTGTCTCGGGGAAGTGCCTTGGCACTTCTGATAGGAGCACACCTTACGTATTTATATTTAAAAGCATTAAAACAATTATTTTAAAGGACAACAATTATCGAATATGCGGAGTAGGCAAAAGAATATACTCTTTGACCTATGACGTATTCCATCAACCGTGGTAGCAGTCAGCTTTCAACGGTTCTCGGTAGCAAGTCTCCGAAGACTGCGCCCCGACTATATGACAAGATTCCAATGGCGCTACGCTTAATATTAATCATAGTTATTCATATGATGATAATAATAATAATAATAATCATTTTTATTATTATTATATAGGCCAGCAATGGGACCGTAATCGGCTGCTGGCGTGGGACGTCACTGTCTCTGACACGTACGCCCTCGGATATCGTGCACTAGCCAGCGCGGGCGTAACCCACATCATTCCGCCATTCATTATTTTCCCCGTTCGCGGAGCAGATTCGGGGAAATACATAGTGTGATGATGACATGTGATGTATGATAATACGCAACTCTCTGAATACAGAAAACGTGTCCACATTTGATACGCCCGTTCGAAATCAATGAACACTGCAAGCGAAGCATGGGCACCTCAAGTAGTTAAATCTGCCTTGCGTTGCCGACCGAAGAAAATGGGTCCGCCGAGAAAATCGGAGGTAATGTTCATGAATTGTGCAAACGACAGAAGATCGGTCGTTTCCACGCGGCTAGAGCATGTGGATTTGTTGTGTTCGTCATCCCTGCGATTATGTCGCGAGCAGGGAGAAGTGCACTCTTGTGCCGACTCCCACTATCTGGAACCACAAAACCATTAGCAGCAGCATCCGTGAGAGGCAAAAGGCGGGAGGCAGAGACCAAGTGTTGCATTGTGCTATTGCAAGCGTTCGCATACGTCAGTATTGGTGGGCGCGTATATTGCGACATCTCTTATTCAAACTCAAAACAAATTAATTCGGTGTTGCAGTATTGGTAACAGATAGGCCGCCACCGTCGTTCGCATCGTGTGTATGAACGTGAAGGGACGTCCGAGGGCTGCTATGCGTAACAACAACACACTTCAAACACAACGAAAACACCAACAGCAACAACAACAACTTAAAACATAACGAAAGCAACAACAGCAACAATAACAACGACAACAACTTTAAACACAACGAAAACACCAACAGCAACAACAACAACTTCAAACACAACAACAGCAACAACAACAACAACAATAACAAGAGCAACGGCAAGCTGTAACAACTGGATGCAGATGATGACGAATCATTAGTACCGTCTTCTGCATATTTGCTGTTTGATGCCGCTGTGCCGGTCTGCGGGGCAGCGGAAAACGCGGAAGCACGCAGCAGATGAAGAACATTTTGAATGAGAAGTGTCTGCACACACGGCATATACATATATATATATATATATATATATATATATATATATATATATATATATATATATATATACATATATATACATATATATACATATATATACATATATATATATATATATATATCCGTGTGTGTTGTTGGGCGATTAGCTAATGCTCAAGAATAAACAGCGTAGAATCGTCGCATCGCCATCACCCGCGACATTCGTATGTCGCACCGGCAATATAATCGTGAACAGTTGACGGCACCTGGTAAACGTGTTGCAATCTTAACAAGCTTCTCATCACAGAGCCGCTTAGTTATCCAATAGACAGGAACGGCTTGAGCAGAAACGATGATAGGGTACGTGCATTCTGGCCGTTGTTACTCACCTGTAATTACCGCCACCTCGAACATATGCCCAGCGAGCCATCTACGTGACAAATGCAGGCGGTAAATAGCAAGCGTATCGAGCTGCAGTCTATGCTATTGCCACCGCGTCTCTCTCTCTCTCCCTCTCTTCCTCTCTCGCTCTATATATATATATATATATATATATTTTTTTTTTTAATTATTGAGGTTGCACGATTGTAATTTCGCTCACTCTATGACCCTATGAGGGTCTCTTACTCGTGTGTAATAACTAAAACGTGTGTAAACTATGCCTATACACAGTTATATATATATATATATATATATATATATATATATATATATATATACATACATATATATATATATATATAACTATAAGTTATATATATATATATATATATATATATATATATATATACATATATATAACTGTGTATAAGCATAGTTTGTATGCTCGTCAAATGCCACGAAATGTTGTAACGCAGCTCGTTCCAGAATGCATCAAGAGTTGAATTACTCGTAGTTAAATCAAATAACGTGCAAGGTCGCTAATGTATGTGCGCATCAAAACAGCGTGGTTTATGAAAGCTTAAAGGATAAATATCAACTAAACAGAATAATACAACAAACTCGTTACCATCGTGTGTAAAGCTGTCAAAAGTATAAACAGCATTTCCGTTCTCGAATTACTGCACCTTATATATATATATATATATATATACGGTGTCGGTTTGGCAGCTTCTTCCGGCGCTGTTTGAACGACCCGTCCTAACCCACACTTTCTGCCGTCGCTGTTAATGCTGTAGGCATATAACATATTTGTCAGACCAACAAGCGGAGCTACTCATAGGAGGCGCAGCTCTGTGTAGGCGGCTATACTGTTATAGTCTTCTACTGTCTATTGTGCTTCAATAACACCTCGGCTTAAATCGGGTAACATTTTTTTTGTTCACGCAGTTTAGTAGATATAATTAGTAGAGACAATTAGTTCGATGACCCCTGGTGTTGTGTGTCCGTTGGCGGGTGGAGTCAAAGTCTTTCACTTACTTCGAATCATGTGCAGACTCTCTTTACGACAGTTATTGCTCCTCTGCACTAGAGCTTTATGTATAGGTAGACCACTCTGGTATGGCATATATATAAAGTGCGTTGCAAAAAATTTGCAACTCATGTGCAGACGCTCTTTACGACAGTTATTGCTCCTCTGCACTAGAGCTTTATGTATAGGTAGACCACTCTGGTATGGCATATATATAAGTGCGTTGCAAAAAATTTGCAACTTATGTTTTTTTGCGATAATTTCGGCTTCATATATTTGAATGGCTTGAAAGGCATGATGTTCATGACGCACTACTACTAGTATGGTGTTAATTTCGTTGCAATCTCATAATCGGTTTATGCAAAAAATAAAAAGGTGTAAAAGACAGTGTTGCAAAATGTTAGCAACAATAACATGCTAACAATACAGCTCTTGTTTGTGAGGATAGTCGATACTACAGCTGATATACGATACCGGGGATCAAATGTCAGGAATATTGTCTAACTAAATCAATTGTTCTATAGCTGCAAAATATTCTACAGCTTAGTCGTTGTTCCGAACTAACGGCGAGGCTTATGCTTAAACCATGGGTCGTACAAAGGATCTCTTGGATAACGAAAATACATGAATTGAGGCATATGCTGAGCTCGGTCATACAGTAACCGCTATAGCGACCAGATTAGGACGGCATAGGAGCACCATCAGCAAGTTCATACACCCTGGATTGAACCAAAGGTGCAGATCTAACAGTGGGCGTAAGCCAGTTTTGACTATTCGAGATCGGCGTATGATCATACAGTTGGCTACTCATGACCAAATGCCTTCTTCCAGGATCAGGACCATTTTGAGAGTGTTAGTGCACCGATCGACAGTGCACCGTGTGTTAAGTTCTGACAAAAACGTGCGATACGCGAAAATGAAGCTTATGCTGCGACTGCAACTAAAGCACATTGTCGCACGGCGTGAATTTTCGCATAGATACCAAACTTGGGATAACGAGTGGAAAACATCGTCTTCTCGGATGAAAAGAAATTAAATTTCGATGGACCTGATATTGGCACGACTTACGGAAGGAACCTAAGCGGCTCTTGAAACGTGTGGTAGTAGTTCTGTGAAATACTGGGGCGCGTTTGGACATAATGGGAAGTCTGATCTAGTCGCAATTGTGAGCCGAAACAATTCCGGCAAGTACCAGCGTATCGTTCCCAGTTAGAAGCACATTTCAGAAGAATTGGGGGACCTGACGCAATTTTTCAACAAGACAACGCCACGTTTCATACCTCGGCTAGCACTATAGCCTTTTTTCAAGAACAAGGAGTGCTACTTGTTGACTGGCCGGCATTGTGACCAGACCTGAATCCCATCGAACATTTTTGGGAATATTCGGTGAAGCAGATTTACGTAAATGGTCGACAATATGATAATCTGTCGGACCTCAAAGAAGCTGTTCAGCAAGCATGGACTAATATTTCACTTTCGTACTTACAACAGCTCATTAACTCCATGAAAGACCAAGTTTACGATTTGATTCAGAAGAAGGGACGAAAAACTCGTTTCAGTACCAAATAAGTCGTACAGCCCTGCTAAGATACGAATACTCCGTAAAGCGTTATTGTTGCTAATAGTTTGCAACACTGTTTTGTCACACTTTTTTATTTTTGGTATGAACCGATTGTGAGATTGCAACGAAGTTAACATCATGCCCTTAAAATGTATTTATATTTAAAAATATTAGGCCATTCGAATAAATCAGACCGAAATTATCGCCAAAAAACACGAGTTGCTATTTTGCTATTGCAACGCACCTTATATATATATATATATATAATTTTTTGTTTAACATGTTTTGTTTGAGAGAGTAGACTTTGGTCCACGTTAGACTTTCGTGAATGAAGGACAGTTGAGCAACACATCAGACTGGTAGCCGTTAGCACTCCATTCAGTGTCCTTGCGGCCTGAATGAGCGTCGGTTATCCACGGTAGGTTCAATCAAATACGGGGGTAGGAGTACGAGGTTACTGCCGGAGTCCCACAGGGCTCAATTCTAGGACCCGTGCTCTGGAACAAAGCTTACGACGGGGTGCTCCAGATCCGGGGTCTCCCGAATGGGGTGGAGACGTTGGCGTACGCCGATGACCTTGCACTCATGATAACGGCCAAGACCGAAAGAGCCCTGGAGCGCGCCGCCAATGAGGCCTTGTCAATGGTGTCCGAGTGGATGGAGTCCCATCACTTGAAACTGGCGCCCGACAAGACGGAGGCGATGTACCTAACGGGCAGAAAGAGGACAACCGGCATTAATCTCGTGATGGCGGGCCACCCGATAGAAATCAGAAAGAAGGTAAAGTACCTTGGGGTCATGCTAGACACTGGACTGACCGGATCGGCACACGTTAAGTACATGGCCGAAAAGGCCCAAAGGGTCTCCCTGAACCTGGCGCGGATCATGCCTAGGGTCGGTGGGGTGGCTGAGATGAAAAGAAGGCTCCTGGCCTCGGTGGCCGAATCAACGGCGCTATACGCAGCCCCAGTCTGGGGGAACATGGCAATGCGAACGGCGAAAAATAGGGGGCACTAAGGTCGACCCAACGAACGCTGGCAATCAGGGTAAGCCGGGCGTATCGAACAGTATCGACCGAAGCTCTTCTGGTCCTAGCCAAAATGCTGCCATGGGACCTCCTAGTGGCTGAACGAAGTAAAATGTATCTAGACGAAGGTCTGGATCTCACCAGGGCCAGGAGTGCCACCATATCGGCCTGGCATGAGGAATGGGCGCAGGTAAGACCCGGTGTGACCACAGGGAGCTGGACCAAGAGTCTGATACCGGACCTCAGGGTATGGTATGACCGCCGACACGGGGAGCTTTCCTACTGGACGACTCAGGTTCTGACCGGACACGGCCAGTTCCAGAGCTACCTGTCAAGGATCAAGAAGGCCATCAGCGATATTTGCGTACTGTGCGACTCTGGAGAAACGGACAACGTAGAGCATACTGTTCTGCAGTGTGATGCTCTCAGGGAAAAACGGGACGCAGCACCAACCGCTGTGAGAGGCCGACCCATCAAGGAGGTGGTCGCCCATACTTCGGCGGAGGCATGGAGGGAGGCGACGAACTTGTTCGACGCCGTTTTGACACTCAAGACAGTCAAGGAAACGGCCAGGCGGGAGAGGTTTGAGCGGGTCTCTCGGGAGAGTGGTCGAGACGAGGAGCCGAGGAAGGGGGAGGGGGTGTGGAGCGAGGCCCTCATGGTCTCGACGTACCCTCACAGGACGGATTACAAAATTGCATCCCCCTATCCAACCGCAGGGAGACATGCGGGATGATAGTCAGGGATAGAGCTGATTGAAGGAGAACGGCAGAGACGCCCCTCCCACGGTTGTGATGTAATACCAAAGTAATACCGAGCCTAGGGAGGTGGGGAGGAATCCGGGTTTAGTGGGTTTGCGAGTCTCACACTAGTCACGCAGGCTGCTAGTGGCGCATGTGCATCATGCATTCCGAAAACCTCCCAAAAAAAAATTTCAATCAAATACAAGGATAGCTACCTTCTCGTAGCTGGATATTCCGGGCTCGCCTCCTTGTAGCCAAATTAGTCACTGAGCGCACTTGTAACTGCACGCACGATAGCAGCACACTGAAAGAACTTTAATATAGCTCTTTCAATAACGCGTAGAAGAGTTAACTCGATTGCCGGAAATGTGTAGTCGGAAACTGCGTAGGAAACTATTCATATCAAGCACCACCAACTTGCGGCGATTCGGCTTCCATGATTGGTAGGGCATCATTGTCGTGCACAAATTACATGATTTTGGCGCTTTTTGTTGATTGGCCTAAGACCGCAACGTCGCTCACGAGTAAGGTGACCGAGAGTCGTTAAATCATTGCTACGACGCACCATTCAGACCCGTCAATCAAGCCTTTCGCCCAGTAAGAAATGAGGAGGCCATCCTTACATTGACGGATGGCTTTCTATTTTTTCCTGGGAGCCCGGACGTTATCGACTTATTTTGAATTCCAATAACCTTCAGCGTTCAGAGGCGCTCGACGTCTTGTTTTGCATGCTCCTATAGTGACCCAGCATAGTCGTCGGCGTGTAGACAGACGTGCGACTTCATTCCGGGGGGGGAAGATGCAGGTCTTTCGAGGACATCCAAAGGGATAGACAACACTTCTTCGTCCTCAGCTATTAAGGCTTTCACAGAATTAGACTCCCTTACGATTGCAAGCTCTTTTATGCGAATCATTTAAATGTTAAAATTCAAACACTGCGGTGAGATGCCGATGGCCGAAGTGAGCTCAAACGGTCCACACCGCTCAACTGCGCAAGAAGCCCTGGCACATATAGCCACGATGCTTGAATAATTGAACGCGATTAGATCATCAAACAAGCTCATCGGAGGGCTGGTTTCCTCGAGTTTTACTGCATAAGGGTGACTAAAGAGACCGGGTGGCGCCACGAATTCATTGTGGCCTCGGGAGAAAAGCTTACCACAGTGTCCCGCACCTTAGCTCCGTCTTTCTTGGAGACTAACGCTTTGATTCCTAGGTAAGTCGCAGACTATACAGAAACTGAAAAGGAGCGAAAATATCTGGCGGTTGCAACACAGCACTACGTTGTGTCAGTTGCACTAGAAACCCTGGAACCAGTCAACAAACGCGCAACAACATTCCAACATCTTCGATGTAATGCCAAAGTAATACCGAGCCTGGGGGGGGGGGGAGGAATCCGGATTTAGTGGGTTTGCGAGTCTCACACTAGTCACGCAGGCTGCTAGTGGCGCATGTGCATCATGCATTCCCAAAACCTCCCAGAAAAAAAAACATTCCAACATGAACTGACTGAACAAATGAGAGAAGTCACGGGAGAGCAATGAAAGGGTGAATGATTGAGACGAAGCTATCTCCTGCACAGTGCATAGAAAACGCCGCTTCCATGAACTAACGGAGGTCCGATGCACTGACGCTGCAACCGTAACGAACAAATCTCAACGAGAAATTTTAATTCAATGTAATGGGTTTAAACAGAAGTTTTTGCCGTTTTTTTTGCAAAGCAAAAATATTAATTTGCAAGATTATACAGGTTTATCGAATCATCAGTATACCCTTCGCCTACCCCATTGACATTTTTACCAATGATCAACCAGCTTTTCGATTCCTGTAAAAGTCTTATTCCCTGAGCACGAAAAAGTGTTGCCTTTCATTTTGGACGTCCTTGCATTTTTCTTGTCACAAAGTTTTGGAGAAAGCAGAATATCCCAGTCAGAAAGTTTTAGAGAGAGTAGAATATTCCAGTCAAAACGATTTGGAGAAAGCAGAATAATCCGGTCAAAAATGTTTGGGGAGAGCAGAATGCTCACGTAGGATCGCGTGTTGTATTGACAAAAGATGACCCATTCCCTGTTGAAGAGTTGAGGATGCGCTTTGGAATAATTCTTCTTGAACATGTTAATCATCTGGTTCTTTCTCAGAATATTTAAGTCAGCAATGCCTCTGATATCCCACCAACAGTGCATCATAGCCTTATTTGAGTGGACATTTTGCTTGGGTTAGCTTTGAAAACTGCCTGCGCTTTCGGGCCAGAAAATTGTATGCATGCACTCTCGTAGATGGCACATTTTTTCATCGCAGGTTACCAATCGATCCACGAGCAAACCTTGGTCGTGGTTATTGAGTAGAGAAGTGCAAAGTTGCACGTCGTTGGCGTTACTCACTTTTTGAGGAACCCACTTACAGAGCTTGAAAGTTATTTCATAAGTGTCGTAATAAAAGTTGCTTGGTCAACTACAATTTTGTCTGCGAATTCTCGAGTGGTAGCTGTCGGTTTATGTTGTACGGACCTCGTACAGCAAAGTTATCTGGCCGCAGAGGCAAAACAGCAATAACTTTTGCGTCAACCTAATATATATATGTGTGTTTTCCCAATTTCCTTTTTACGTGCATTCAGTCGCTTTCTTACTGTACTCACGGTTATTGTTGTTATTAGCGTTGAATGAACGTTTTTAATTTCAGCAGTTCATTTCGTGTCAGCTCATGACGCCTATAATAGAAGCCGCGTTTTTATTAGAAGCAGCTAGTAACACAACCTCAGAAACATCGCTCTGTGCCGTCTGCAATTTCCATCGTGCGTTTTGCAATATCCCTTAAAAAAAACTTCGCAGTGACGACCATGTTCCCTGTTTTCCCCTATTAGGACTTCCTATTTCCAATGCAACAGGCATGAAGTGGTAGCTCCTTGACAGCTCGATTCGCTGCTTTATTCGCTCCGATTCCGAATTCGCGTGTTCTGTGACTCATTCACACTCGACAGAGCTCCGATGCATGTACGATAGCCCCGCCGTGCTGTAAGATCTCAGACAAAGCCCTCGCCGTGTGACCATAGAGGTATGGTAACCCCATAAGGTCCTAACTCGTTGCTTCCGTTTAGACCATTGGGATTGAGTCTGGGGTGGTATTCCTGCTCTTCTCGGTGCCCATTCTCACGATTCAATTAAACTACACGAGTCTTGTTAGCCTAATAGGGTTTTTTAGGCAACTAAACGGGTGTAGAAAGTCAAAATCGACCACTCCACCACACGATGTGCATAGGAACGGCTCACAGACGGGGCGCTTATCCTAAGAGCCGACATCATGCGGAAGAACCTAGAATCGAGCATGGTGGCACGCTGACGGGGGAAGGGGGCAGGGCTTGTCGCTATCCTCTACTAAAGAAAGATTGAGCCGCGTGAGGCACGTTCTAATATAGATGTAAGGTGATCCATAATGTCCTCAGTCAATTTCTTACTTTTACAGGCGTCGAGATTTTATTGGTTCACGTGCTCTTCTAGAATGCCGAGGTCAAGTTGGCTCCTATTCGTCGCATCTGCTAACATCGCAGTTTTCCTTTAGTCTCTTTTGCATTTTCATTAACATATTGAATGACTGAGACATGATTGCATCATCCAGATACCAAATGTTAAAGCGCCTCTGTAGATCAGAAATGTCAAGAAAAACAGCGCTGGTCTTATTATTATTATTATTATTATTATTATTTTTTATTATTATTATATTTATTCAATATTTCGGTGTTTCCCTACAATTGTGGGATCTAAACGTGTAACCGCCTAGGCTCACCCCCGCTCCTCAATCCATGGAGCCGATGACAGCGGCGGCGTTTCCCCTACACACTGCGAGCGAGAGTTGCTGACGTAGAAACTCACCCTCGCGCTGGTCACCCGTGTTAGCACTTATTTTGATACCTAGGTCTTTGAGGAAGATACTTGTGTTTTTGTTGATTGGACCCATCGTTTCCATGGCGACGGGTACGAAGTGGTATCTTTTCTCTAGGTCAGAGTATTTGCGCTTTTTTGCGATCTCAGCATGTTCGGCAACCCACCCTGACCGGGTAGCGCTATGCATCAAGTATGACGGAGCCACTGTACATGATACCGTGGCATCCCATACTAGACATTTGCCCTTAGACCATGGCGGAATGGTGACGCCGTCGGGTCTTTTGTCGTCTTCGAAGCCCAACCTGGGCTCTAGGGTGCTTGGTATGCCGGCTCTACGAAGAGCCTTCTTTAAAACTGCGTTGATTTCCGCGTGTCTGAGAGTTCTACCAGGGCTCTTAGAGCAGCTTAAAGGGTGCAGTCCGTCCTTATCCACTGTTTTTCCACATGCCCTGCACTCGTATGGCTCACATATGGGAGCGCCTATTCTTAGGGCGGTCACCATGCGGAAGGAGGTGTTTTCCAGCATGGTGCCCAGCTGCGGTGAAGGAAGTGCTCTTAGGAAGCCACTGCTAAAGGTCTCACGGGCGGCTATAAATACCGCTCTCTCTGTCGCAGATTGGGTGTCATCTAAGATCTTGCGAGCGGTTGTTTGACACTTGTAGCCGTCAAGTATATGCTGCGTAGGGTGTTGTTCCCAGGGGCCAGGGCCTATCGATTGTCTTGCTGCCAGCTTAGCTTCGTCCCTCGTTGCGCGGAGAACAGAACAAACATGCGGTTCTAACAGCGTCTCTGCGAGCCCTGAGAACTCTATGAGAGAAGCAGCGTAGCACAATGGAGCAAGGTCTGCTACAGACCTTAGTCCCAACCCTCCTTCGCTGAGTGGAAGTGAGGCCCTTTTCTAGAATCTGTCAGTAAGGGCCACGTTTAGAACTTTGCTCAGTGTCTCCCTTGCCACCTCGTCAAATGCTTGCAAATTATCACAGTTTTGGCCTGTGGGCGAAGTGCGTAGAATATAGTTCAACCTAGGTGACCCTAAGCTGTATCTCCATAGGCATAATGTAGCCTGTGAGTGCATCGCCAATAGCCGAGTTTTTATAGACCGAAGGGCGTCTCTCTTATCCTGGATTGTTCTAGAGATCTTCCGAGAGCCAACGGGCGCTTCTAAGACTTCCAAGTGAGGCAGCTCGATTCTCTTTGTACCGGGCAGGGCGTCTGCGATGATTTTGCATGCCTCTTCCTGTTCGTGGGAGGTTCCGCCTACAGCTATGAGCTCGCATTTAGAGGCGTTGAGAGTTAAGCCTCTTTCTTCTGCAAACTGTAGCACTTCGCGTATGTCGGAGGCCACTACGTTTGCCGGGCCGCCTAGTATACCATCGTCCAGATACCACACATTTAGTGGGCTTCTCATACGGGACACTAATCCTGAGATTCCTAAACTAAATAAGGCGGGTTCAATCGGGTCTCCCTGCTGTACTCCGTTGGCTGAGAGAAGAGGCTCACTCTCTCCCCAGGACAGCAGTGATGACTTGCCGTAGCTCTGCCACGCTAAGCGGAACATTTGTGGAACTTTTGCTTTAACTTCACTAAGAATGACATCGCGTCGAATCGTGTTGAAGGCGTTTTGAAAATCTAGTTTTACCAGGACCCGTGGGCGCCCCTCTGCCTTCGTGAAAGCCCGAGTTGCGTGTGCTGCAGCTTCGGCTCCGCCTTTTACCGATACGCCAACCTGGTGAGGTGTCACCGCCTTCACAATTGCCGTCCTATTGATGGAAATTGCTACTTTGGCAACCAGCCTACGTAAGGTGAGGCCGCACGCTATTGGTCTAATGGAACCGTCTTTTTTTTTCAGGGCTGTCAGATCTGCCCCATAGAAGATTGGGTGGCAAAAACTTGGCAGCCTGCCACTTAGGGTCAAGTTAGTCAAAGAGCGCAGTTCCGCTAGCAGTTTTTCGGAAGAGGGTATCGTGCTGTCTAGCATATCTCTCAGATGTCGAGGACGTAATCCATCGAGTCCAGGGCCAGAGGCCAGTGAGAATGAGCGAACTGCATTAACTACGAACTGTGCCGGGACGATGAAAGGGTCTTCCGAGGGAGGTTGCTCGAAGTTGATCAAGCGGTCTCTAACGTGAGCCGGGGGAGAGGGATGCTTGCTTCTAAGTTCCTGAGTCGTGTGATCGTCGGGCAATGCGAAGGATTCTGTAGAATATAGAGTGCGTGCAGCGGAGCGTATGTCTCCCTCAGCTAACTTGCGTTCTGCCCTTGCGGCAATCTGACGGTCGAAAAGGTGGTCTTTGCGCGACTGTGTGAGGCTGTGGTGCTGTCCATTAGGAAGATTGTCCAGCGTTCTCCATCGGGATTCTGTAATGTTCTTCCTAATTATTTGGCATAATGTGCTGTCGTTGCTTTTTGTTCTGGAATATGCAACATAAGTGTCGGCAAGGTCATTAATCTGCGCCACGATGCAGCATCTAGTCTCGAGTTGAGAGAGAGCCTCCGCGTAGGCTGCGCAACAGATTTCTCTGACTCCCCTCGGAATTATTCTAACTAGCTTAGTGCTTTTGCGAACGCGAGCTAGGAGACGGGTGAAGATGACTGGCTCGTTATCAAGGGTAATGTCGGCTGGGTTTATCTCGTCCTGGACTGAAGTATCTGGAGCGGAGTCATCGGGTAGCCGGCCAACGGAAGGTGCGTGGGTTTGTTCTCCGTGAACACGGGTTTTATGTATATGTAATCCGCGGAGCGATCTTAGGGGTTTTCTGCAAACGTCGCAAATAAATGCCTGTTGGGGACGGGTTCGAGGTTGATTGGGGTTTGGTTGAGGGGGTTCGCTGTTCATTGTTTGTGGGCGGGTATCATTAGGGTCTTATCATTAGGGTCATTATCATTAGGGTCTTACCAGCCTCAGATTCGAGGAAATCCGTCACCTTTGCAAATGTGGGTTTTTTTTCTAGCCAAGATGAAAGCATGGTCTTGATCACTTTCCAAATTTTAATCATGCCCTCGATAATCTGAGGGGCTTGCGACACAGTACTCGATGATTTAGGCCTCGGTTATTATTATTATTATTATTATTATTATTATTATTATTATTATTATTATTATTATTATTATTATTATTATTACTATTATTATTTATCATTCAGTTATTACAATTGTGGGGTATGAACGTTTATGCCAGGTTTATCCTGCTCCGGTCGCTTTCTATCAATTCATGGCGCCTATGATGGAAGCCACATTTCCTCTACAAACGGCCAAAGACATCATCTGTCTCAAAAACATGGCCTCGCGTCGATCGCCCGTAACTTCTGCTATGCGTTTACCGATGTCTTTCAGGATTTTCGCTGTACCTGAGCTGATGGGGCCGAGCGTCTCTAATGTAATGGGTACAAAGTGATAGCTTCTAGATAGCTCGAGATACTTCCTTCGTTTTTCAGAATCCGCGCGCTCGGCTACCTATCCCGACTCAACGGCGCTGTGGTGTAAATACGATAAGGCCGCCGTGCATGAAACCGTCACATCCCATACAAGGCTTTTTCCGTGTGACCACAGCGGGATGGTGACCCCGTCAGGCCGCAGCTCACTGCTGCCATTAAGGCCATTCGGCTCGGGTGTAGATGGTATCCCTGCCCTTCTAAGAGCTCTTCTAACTATGGCGTTAAGTTCAGCGTGTCTTGTAATTCTGCCGGAACTTTTCAGACAGCTTAACGGATGTAACCCGTCAGTGTCAACAGGTTGGCCGCATTGCAGACATGAGAAGGACTGGCAGACGGGGGCGCCTATTCTAAGGGCTGACACCATGCGGAAAGAGTTTGGGTCCAGCATGGTGCCAAGCTGACAGGAGGGCAGCGCTTGAAGCCAGCCCCCGCTGAAGGGATGTTGAGCCGCTAGAAACACGGCACGCTCTCTTGCTGATGTTAGGCTATCTGTTATATCTCGTGCGGACTTCTTAGTTTTGCAAGCGTCGAGAAGATTTTGACTCACGTGTTCTCTCAGAGGACCGGGATCGAGTTGACTTCTGGCTGTGGTATCCGCCACTATTGCTGCCTTTTGCAGTTCAATCTTTGCTTCCTCGTCCATGAGTGATTCTGCCAGGAAGCTAAATTGATTCAGGGATGCAGCATAGCACACTGCAGCTAGATCTGTGGCTCTTCTTATTCCAAGGCCTCCGTTTCCGATAGGAAGGCTAGCTCTGTTCCACGTGTTTCCTTCTAAGTCAATGTTTAGTATTTCGCTTAGAATGTCTCTGGTGGTCTCGTCGTAGGCTGCAAGGCCCTCCATGTGTTTTAGAGTCTGGCAAGTTCGTAGCAGGTAGACAAATCTTGGTGAACCAAGACTGTGTCTCCAAAGGCACAGAGCCACCTGCGGGTGCATACTTGTCAGACGTGGGCGAATCTTTACCAGGGTCTCTCGTTTGGCATCAAGAGCGCGTGGAATTCCTTCGGGCATTACCGGAGAACCTAGAACATCTAGGTTTTCCTGAGTTACACGAGATATCCCAGGAAGTGCTTCCATAATTGTTTGTATGGCCTGCGCTTGATCTTCAGATGTACCTCCGACAGCTAAAACCTCGCACTTGGCCGCGTTGAGGGTCAGTCCTCCCGGTTCCTCGAAATTCAGTATGGCCTGCAAATCCCTCGCCACGACATTTGCGGGACCTCCCAAGACAGCGTCGTCTAGGTACCAGACATTGAAAGGGCTCTGTAAGCTAGATACCAGATCAGAAATGCCGAGGCAGAACAGAGCTGGTCCCAATGGGTCTCCCTGCTGAATGCCAGTTTGCGACTCTATGATCGTGTCTGCGTTCCAAGCGAGGATTGAGAAATCTCTATAACCCTGCCATGTCATTGGATAGAGTCGTGGAGCTTTTCTCTTTACTTCATCGAACATTTTGTCCCTTCTAATTGTGTTGAACGCGTTTTGGAAGTCTAGTTTGACTAGTACTTTTGTCGGACCTTTTGTTTCCAGAAAAGCGCGTGTAGCGTGTACAGTAGCCTCTGCTCCTCCTCTAATGGCAACACCCATTTGATGGGGTGAAACCGCAGCAACTATGGTCCGTTTGTTCATAGCCATCGCAATCTTTGAAGCCATTTTTCGTAGAGTTAGTCCGCATGCTATGGGCCTGATGGAATTATCCTTCTTTCGGAGGGCAGTTAAGCTTGCGCCATAAAAAACGGGTTGGCAGAACGATGGCAAAGCCCCATTGAGCACTCTAGCCATAAGAATGCCTAGCTCTTCCAGAAGACGCTCTGAGGATGGAATCGTTTGGCTAAGCATGTCCCGAAGATGTCGAGGCCGTAGGCCGTCTAAACCGGCTCCACTTGCAAAAGGGAAAGATCGAATGGTCTCCAAAACGAGAGGTCCTTCAATTTTATCCAGGCCTAGAGTGGCGGGCTGTTGTAGAAGGTCTAACTGTTCTTGACACCCGGGTGGACTAACTGGGTGTTTGCTACGTAGTTCAGACTCGGTATGTTCATTTTGTAGTGCCAATGTGTCTGAGGAGAGTAGCGATCGAGCAGCAGAGCGAATATCGCCCTCTGCTAATTTCATCTCTGCCTGGCGCACGCTGTATTGGTCGTTGGTGAAGTGAGACCTCTTGCCGATCGTGCTAGGTATGGTCGAATCAGCGAGACTTTGAAGTGTTCGAAAGTCTATTTCCGCTACATTACTTTTAATGATTTTAGTAAGTGTTTTCTCCTGATTTTTTGGTGAGGTAGTGTAAACATCAATGATGGAAGCACCATAAGATTATTCCAACTCTCAAGATCGAGCTTTGTATTAAAGTTGCTTAATGCTGCCGTATATGCTGTAGTACAGACTTCTCTAGCTCCACGCGGTATGATTCTGGCAAGCCTTAAACTTCTGCGGGCATGTGATAAGGCTTGTACTAATAATTTCGAGTCAGGTTGGGTGTCGGTGTTTGATGTAATGGCTATCTGGTTATTCGGTCCCGGACTATTATCCGTACGAAGGCTTCGACAAGGAGCTACAGAGTGTTTTCGTGTTATGTGAATTTTCAGGCCCTTAGATGATCGTACGGCTCGCCCACAGTATTTGCAAACATATGGTGTCTGGGAGAGCGGTAAAGCCATCTCCGAGTCGTTCTCGGTGGCATCTCGAGTATTGTGGTATTGTTGGCTATTATTATTATTATTATTATTATTATTATTATTATTATTATTATTATTATTATTATTATTATTATTATTATTATTATTATTATTATTATTATTATTATTATTATTATTATTATTATTATTATTATTATTTCGTATTGGTGCTACTTCTCCAGTGAAACAAAGTGGTTGCTGGCTTGGCTGTGGCTATCAACTTCTCATGCCTTGCCCTTCCAAAGGAAAACGTTGTCTTCATTGTCGGCGCGATGAGTTGTTGATATAACATCAAAATTTAGTTGAGTAGCCGTTAGAATTCAAATTTGAATGGCAGCGGCATGCCGCTTGAAGCCTACGAGCCGTTACGCGGGTGGTTTCGTTTTGTTTCACCATGTCGTGTGGATCTTCACAGCCTCATGGCTGCTCGTGCCTCTGTCGCATGGCCACACACAGTACACTAAACTGATCACTGAGTTACAGGCATCACTCTGGTACGTTACTTCCTGGGTTTACCAACCTGCACACACATGAATAGACGTGTTTCCTCGGAGCTCGATATGCGCACGTCCGCACTCCTTGGCGTCCGCCAGATTATTGGCGGATATATATTATTATTATTATTATTATTATTATTATTATTATTATTATTATTATTATTATTATTATTATTAGTATTATTATTATTATTATTATTATTATTATTATTATTATTATTATTATTATTATTATTATTTTATAGCGAATTTAATGACACTGACTTATTTCCCATAATTGACTCTGTTCTCCAGAGCTCACATAACGGAGAGCTATCCACTGTCTCAGCATGGCTATTCAAGTGTGTGTGAGCGTGTTCTCACCAGGGAGGCGGAGGTCTGCAAGTAGTATTGGAATGCGCCGCCGACAGCACTTGCAACAACAACAACTCCGCCGGAAATAATAAAACCGGCGATAAGAAGATCTATAATAATTGGTTGCTAGAAGCAACTATCGCTACTTAAGATGTTTAAAGATCTTCTTATTTGCCTTACAACCACCACTCACTATTGAATTTAAGTAGATTTTCACCGATGCCTTGCAGGTCAGGACTGACACCTCGGACGCGCTACACGTTTCCATTCATGCAGGGCATGCAGAGTGCATTAAACTAGAAACTGATGAGGCGCTGGCCCTCTACGAAGGTTTTCTAGTTAAGGCGAAGGACAAACACCCCGGGCACTCTCTTGTCCCCGTGTCAACTCCTGTTACAACCAATAGTGTAGGCGCTTCAATAACGGACTTACCAGCTTTGCTTACAAGTGTAACGTATGGGCTAAGTTTTTAAACACAACTAATCTACAATCAGCAACAGAGCTATCTCAAGTATTTAGATACGACGAGGTTTCGGCAAATAAG
The DNA here is from genome assembly GCA_003439945.1 of Dermanyssus gallinae. Lineage (NCBI taxonomy): Eukaryota > Metazoa > Arthropoda > Arachnida > Mesostigmata > Dermanyssidae > Dermanyssus > Dermanyssus gallinae. Next base: position 185,110 of record QVRM01006140.1, read on the forward strand.
ATTGCAAACGCTCTAATGCGATATTCATGTACATTTGTCAGAATGAGGAATCGTCATTGCCGTCCCTGCTGCGCACTTCAAAGAAGACCACCAACGTCAACCGGAATCAACAGGCAATATGCTAAAAACAACAACTACAACAACCACTGGCAGCAGCAACGTAGACCGAACAACACTCGGACCAGGTAATTTACTGAGGTTTCCCCCAGCGATGGCCAACCCCTACCTCTCATGGCCAAACCCTACCTCGAGGCGCCAAAACAGTTCTGGATCTTCTCTCACAGGCGTAATTGTCCGCGTTTGACATTGTTATTCTAGCTGAAACATGGTCTACAGAAAGCATAAACGTGAATGGATTTTACACAGCTGAGTGTCTGGCACAACGCGCAGCAGGACCATGAGGAAGACCAAGTGGGGGCGTAGCTGTTTTGTACAATGGCAAACCTGGTGATGTGAAATAACAATACAATGATGACAACTGTATCATTTTAAGTAATGATAAATGTAATAATGTTGCTATGTACTCAAGTTTCGTGGAGAGATTAATTGATGTACTCGATAGGCTGTGTCGTTTGCGTGATTTAGTTAATCTACAAAAGCCAACTTTACTCTGTGGTGACCTAAACTGCCCAATAGATAAACCGAGCAATAGTAGGTGCAGATCCCTGAATAGCACCTTACATGACCGAGGTCTTTGGCTTGTCATCTCTTTAGATATGTACACATTTGTGGGACCACAGGGTAGAGTAACGATCGATATATTTGCAACAAAAATTGAAAAGACCTGTGTGACGTACCACGGCGTGCTGTCGCAACTGACAGCTTTCGGAGCCAAATCACATCTCACGATTTTTTTAACTTGATTGGGTGTTGGGTGGTAATGCACCATCTCTTTTTATTGGGACATCTGTGCTCCCCGTTTTTTTGGATCATGGTCGATTTTTAATCTACTCCGGCATTCACCTTGTTTAAATTGGAAACCAATTTAGGAGTGGCCGGTCTGGGTCTCGAACCCAGGCCTCCCGAATGCAAGGCAAAGGCTTTTGCCACTAAGCCACCTTGCTCGTTTTTTTTCCACCACATTAAAATATATGATTTGGTTTTTACCACAAAAGTTGACGCAGATTTGCTGTTTCTCCATTTTCGGCTCCTTGAAGATCACCGAACCAGGCAGAGGCTGTTGCCACTAAGCCATCTTGCTCGGTTGATTGAACTCCGTGCGCGACTGCCGTCTGAATATCTAGTTCAACGAAGATCAAAATGGTCGAAGTCGCTAGATTTTGATTGACTTGTTTTATATTCCCGAGAAATTGTACCACCTCCAAGAGAGTTTTTGGTTGATGAGTACGCGAATCGTATTGATTCAGTCATTCGACGAAGCGTTTGCGAAAAACGATCTAAGGGCAGCGCCCCGTCAGTGAACGCAGAGGTGCGTAATTTTAAGCATAATGTTGTTTAAGCTTTTATAAGCCCTATCCCATCAAAGGAGTTAAGAGCGTACTTTAAGCGGATGTACGTTGAGTATGTAAAATCTTGTAAAGCACTTGGTCCTGGTCAGGTGCAAAATGAGCACGCACTAAGTCATGCTGCTGGTTCCCGCCATACACGCTCTATTCAACAGATACAAGAATATGCATGCTTTCCCTCGTCATGGATGGAAATTATTATGAGTGTCATTCCGAAAGGGAAGGGCAGCCCGCTCTCTTCGTCGACTTGGCGTGGCATTGCAAAGAAGATTGTGGTATACAAGCTCTTAGCTAGTATATTGACCAAACGACTAAAGGCGTTTCTCATCGAGACGAATGGCTTACCGGAAAAGCAGCATGGATTTAGAAGAGGAAAGTCGACGATGGCTGCTTGCTCTGTGCTTTTCTGCGAGATTTGACCGAATCTCTCTCAAAAACGGTTTTTGTGGACTTTAAATCTGCCTTTGACAGAGCGTCGCGGAAACTGACTGTGGGCAAGCTGACGTTCCTCGGAGTGCCGTTCGCATTTTTTTAGCTCATTGTCTCAAGCCTCTAACAGGGCACAGTTATCTTCGATGACTGAATGCCTGAGCACAAACCTTTGGTCCAAACAACAGATGTGGCTTAGGGGGACAATCTCATTCCCCCTCTATTATCTGTTCTGATTTCGGCTTTGCCACTAGTCACTAAACGACACAAGTTCGTCAAGGTATTGCTCTGTGCTGACGATTTGGTTCTGTTCTCCAGAAGCCGTTTTTACGCTCGGCAAACGCTTGCAACTCTGCAAAATTATGAAGTGGTTGTTAACGGCCTGGTAATAAAGATGGATATAACGAAGGCTATTAAATTCAGGGGAGGCAAAAGGCTATCTATCAATGATGAGCTTTATTTTTAGGGAAACCCTGTCGGGTATGTGAAACGCTTCGCCTACCTTGGTGACGAACTAATAACCACTTAGGTTGTGTTTTACGAGACATGTCAAAGAAATAATCCCTAAGAGTCTTATGGCCTTTCATAGAGTTCAGGCATTAGTGCGGCTGTCGTTAAAAGCAGCTCTACGGCTATTTGATGTTAAAATAGCCCCCATAGCTGGGTATCAGGTACAAATGATATGGCCGTACCTCAGCCCAGCGAACTTTGCTGATATCGATAGACTCGAAGCTGCATTCCTTATGATAACAAACCGCAACCGACTTGTCTACCTTGCAGCAGGAACACCTCTATTTACAGACACTTTGCAGCGAAGCTTCAATCTGCCTTGCACTGAGGGCTTTAATCAGCACATTCTGAATTGGAAGGCGAAACTGGCCGATGTCGATCCAGCCTTCTTTATGACGACTGCCCACCCCTCGGACACGTGGAAGTATCCCAATATGGAAAATGGTCAAATTACTCTTTGATTCGCTGTACATGTGTTTGGCCATAAGTTTTGTGTTCCGCCTGGCCACCATAAAGCTGACGAAGCCTGTACTTGCCAACGTTGCGGTGATCAATGCAAAACATATAATTTACTTAAATGCTCCAATCTTCTGCGAACCGTGTTATATAACAAATTATATTACCTGCTGTTTGGTCAATAAACGATATATTATTATTATTATTATTATTATTGCAAGCCAGGCGGCTAAAGCGAAAATGAGCTCAGTGTTGTCGTATACACACACACCCCACACACACACCATAGGTCTGCGCACCTATTGTACATTCCTTTCGAGTCACTTGAGTACGCCGTGTACGTAGAGGCAAATAGTTTAACTTTAAGATGATATTTTTCTGCTCTAAAAGCTGTACACCCTGTCCATAAAAATCTGTGTGTTTACCAGAATCAAAGCCAACAGCAAAAGCAGGTCTAATTTGAACAACACAGCAGCACAAAAATGATAACAACAGCGATTTCAATTCCAAAAATGCAGCAAAAATGTTCGCACTAGAAAACGAATGGTGTAGTAGTAGAACACGTCACGTGTTTTCCGGAATTTCACAAAATTTGGGATGCGCATAGAGCAGTCATCATCTAGTTGGCTATGACGCGTTGGCCTTGCTGCTTGATCCGTTCATTGGTTTGCGCGTTCATCTGCATTTTTACGCGCCGATTGGGTAAGACACATGAATTATTATTACCCGCCATATCAAGAGTTGTGGCAGGAAGTTCGAGTGGTTAGGTGCTAAAAACAGTAGTTATCAACAGCCAACACAACAATAACCACAATTAAAACAATTTGACAATGACAGCTAGGACCACAACATGTAATAGGCAGCTGAATCAAAATTATAAGACATATATATATATATATATATATATATATATATATATATATATATATATATATATATATATATATATATATATAGTGTATTTCAAAATGCACAATAGATATATGTGCGCGTGGATTAATGCGCTTGAGTTATTCGATGAGTTATGTGATTGCTTTTATTTTTCCAGCTGTGGAATGCCTACCTTTTTTAATGGATCGGAAATCCAACGCGGTGTTTGCCGCCTGAGCTTGAACAGGTGCAGTGTCTTTGAAACGAAACGCAAAAAGATTGTTGAGCGTAGACTAAGAAGTAGGGGGTAGACTAAGAAGTAGGGGGTATACAAATGTCGGTATGCTCATTAATGCTTCTGTGGATTGTACATGCAGTGGGGACGGTGCTTTAAAAGCTGCAAAATAACTTTTCGTTGCGCCTAACCTCAGAGGCGTTATTTTACGATATACAAATTTTGCCATTAGTAGAACCTTTTATGGTAGCCATATCCTTTGCTTGCTCATACAACATGTTACAAGTGAATTATGTTTAAAAACAACCAAAAATATCGCCAAAGGTATCGATGACAAGACGATCTCCTTAGAACGCTTGCTAAAATAACCAAAAAATGAAGTTTTTTTCTGCTTCTATTGCAGGTAATTACGGTAGACCGTTAAATTAAAGTAAAGACGTTTTTAAAACTCTAAACGTCTTTGAGTCAAAATCCGTCATTTTCATGTAATTTAGTAGTTGTTGCTCTGGGGTCTCGCATTGACAGGGTGGAAGGTATGTAGGATAGTGCTCCCGCTTTCCGTATATAAATATATATAGACAGATTAAAAAGTATTGCCTATCTACAGTTTTAAAAGACTTGTGCCGACTACAGCGCCGGTGAGAGAGAAAGAGACGTTTTTTTAAAAATAACAAAAATAGATATCATGTGATTGGCTTCGAATTGCGTTTGTAGCAGATAACATGTCAGACCCTCTAGTAGTTAAGAAGCAGAGCGAGTACCGTGCTGTGACGAAGCTTTTTTTTAAAGGTTTAACTGCGGCAGGTGGAACTAATGCATTGGCGTACAGTATCATTATCAATTGTGTTGCCTTATTTAAACGAGGTAGTATGGGCACCGAGGACGCACCACGCTCTGGACGATTAAAAACAGCTTCCAATGAGAAAACCGTGCGAGAAGTCTACAAACGCGTGATGACTGACCACCAAATAAAGCCGCGCAAAGTAGTGAAAGAAGAAACGGGTATTAGTTATGATGCATTACATCAAATGTTGCATTGACATTTATGCATTAAAAAAAAGCAAAGTGACTATCGCAGGAGCTAACAATCGAGCAAAAATCCGCTAGATTTTTGGGATGGTCCGTAACCGCTAATAAAGCTTAGACCACCATTCACTTCAAAACGGGAAGATCTTTCCGTAGTAGTTCTAAAGTAGTATATACATATATATATATATATATATATATATATATATATTGTATAAGGATCGAGGCTTGCAATGTTTATACGATCAAAACATATGTGCATTTAGGATAGAAGATAGCAACAGGATATCATATGGACTCGTGCTTCAAGTAGGCAAACGACAACCATACCAACGCATAGCTTGTGCATGTGCGAGCCAGGTGTGAATGCTCCCTCTAAACTCTCAGTCAATATTTAACGTCCATGGAACTGCTTTTCGCATTGCTTCATAGACGGACCCTTATAAATAAAAATATGCAACGGTGGGACTCGAACCCGCGCACCTATGTGTCTCCTGCCAGTCGCGAGGCGCAGACGAATGCACCACGCCACCGGGCTCGACAATGCTCCCTCTACCTCAGTGTGTTTGTCTTCGGGTCAGTCCAGTCCCTCGCGTTAGCGCGGGAGACCCCCTTTCTGCTCCGTCACTCTGTTTCGCAGCGCATGCATGGTGTGCCGGTGTGTTACAACGAGAACGGCGTCTGCAGTCGATCGATTTGCATCGCGTACAAGAAAATCGACGACTTGAAAACGTCTTGCATGCGGCATGTATACATGTACGTCTTTTGAACTTTTTCGGGCCGACCCTCAGCCAACACGGGATTGATTTTGCGTTGCTTCGTAGGACGGACAACCCCCTAAATACAAATGTGCAATGGTGGGGCTTAAACCTGTGCACCTATGTGTGTTCTCCGTCGCGAGACGCACGCGAATGCACCTCGCCACCAGTGGACTCGACATGCATGTATTTCTGTCGGTCTGTCTGTATGTGCCTGTATGTGTCGCCTGTCTATCTGCCCTGTGTAGCAGTTGTCGAGCCAACAATCCAGGTTACGTGATTTCAGCCGGTAGCAGATATGTGGTGTTCGTATCTGCTCCGTCATCAACGAGCCTATAAGCTTCGATATCTATCTCTCTAACTGCGTTCCCCCTCGTTTGCTCGTTTTCTCTCTCTTCCGGTTCATTGGTGCGCCGTTTCTGCCCCGGCCACCGCCATTGCCGTCACCATCACCGTCGGCAGCAACGTTCCCAATTCCCAATCTACTACCACCACCACTTGCCGCTTAACTTCCTTGCTCCACCCCCAGTCCACTACCGGGACCCCCTATTTTTTCTACCCAGTCAGCTCACCCCTTAACTGTCTCACACAGCCCCACGGCGTCTAGCGTGTGGCCGGCTTGGCTTTGAGTTGCTCGATATGTAGCTCACGTTTTGGGAAGCGGACACTCAACCCCTGTTTACTCCATTTGGCAGCATCAGCGGCAGCAGCAGCAGCAACCACATCAGAGCAACAGCAGCCATGTCACCAAGGACAGCGCCGGCGACTGGGGACAAGCAGAGCAACCGCAACAACAACAACACCAACAACAACAACGACAACAACGGCAACACCAACAACACCAACAACACCACCAACAACACCAACAACACCAACAGCAACAACAACGCCACCAACAACAACAACGCCACCAAAAACAACAACGCCACCAACAACAACAATAACAACACCACCACCAACAACAACAACATGTCGACGATATGTCGACGATGTTGACAGTACCGCGGTCATAACGACAGCAGCAACAGCGACAACAGCTTCTCTCTTGACCTCTATCTTTCTCCGCCGCTATACTCATGCGTCCACGTTAGCAAGCGTATACATATAGCTAACTACAGTTAACGACGACAAGCATATACTGTATCGACCACATTCACAGCTTAGCGTAGTTGCGTGCCTGCGCTTAGTAAGCAGCGACCTCCGTCTGTACGGCCGCGATTAGCATACTATAACTAATCACCCTCCCCAAACCTATGTGGTCATCAATCGCGCAATGCTTACACGGCTAGAGTCAATGGAGACACACATGCATGATAAGTAGCATCATTAAGTAAAACGCATATATATACACATATATAAATTATATTACTAAATTAAACTAGTTTCAGACATTTATTACAGGCTATAGCTTAAACTAATAGGAGGCATAACGTTCGTGCGAATTTACGAATTTATTGTGTTGTATGTATATAACTCTTTGTATACGAGTGCACACACGAGAGAATAAAACATGTGCTTCAAGCTAGCGAGAGGATGTAGTGGAAATGTACACTGCAACTCTAGTGGCATGAGTTGTGGGTTCGATCCCGACACGACACATAGTGGGCGGACACCAGGTACCTGCTTTTTGTCTAACCCAGTATTTCCAATGTACAAAATGGCTACAAAAACAAAGCCAGCAATGGTGTAATATAAATAGCCTTGAAGGGCCTTGGTACAAGAAGGGCTACGGACTTTGCCGTATGCTGCATATTTGAATCCATTCGGCTTTCCGTAGGAATCAATTGGTAATAAAAATGCGAAAATGTATTTGAAGAAAACAACTATGTTCGTAGATGCAACGGTTTGGAGTCAATTTGGCCCGGCGCTCTCAAAGAGCACGTGCACCACTATTTTTTCGCTTCATGTCTTTTGTTTTGGAACTCACTCAACTTTCCGCATCGTGCGCAAGGTACTTTTTTTTGTGGAGGATAGTTAAATGCAGTTACGCACTACTGCTACGAGAAGGAGTTTCCATCTCGAGCTGGGTGGGACTCGACCCCAGCGGATGAATGTTACGCCGCTGAGACCCATACCAACTAAACGCACCTACCCCTTAAACTTTACTCTCTGATGGCTCAGATCTCCATAGAACAGTGCTATGGGCCATCAGGAGAAGTGGCGAGTGCCCTATCGGATCAATTGGCCGGGGTCACTCACGGTACTTAAATATGCGAAAATGAGGTCGATACTTACGGTCTATATCCAATGAGCTGTCGAAGAAGCTCTCGAAAAATTTTGCGGCACATAAAGTTAGATAAAAGGTTTAAAAGAGCTCTTAGGAATGCAAGGTTGCCAGCAAAGCTGGAACCTTGGGGCCCAGGACTAGACAACGACAGAGACAAACCTTTTGGCGTGATCAAAGCTTTGCGGTCTCTCGGCAAATCTTAGCCTGGGATGCTACAGTGTCCTGCACCGTTGCTCGCTCTTATCTCAGTGGTGTAGCTCTGTCACCACAAATCGAGTAGCGAATCACGCCGAACATAAAAAGAGACACAAATACGGAGACCTCGGGAACAGTCTCTATTTCGTTTCGGTAACTATGAAAGCACAAAGACCCACCGCAGACAGCAAAATTTAAACAGAATCGTGCTAAAAGAATGGACGCAACAACGGAGAATAAGCGCACGAGATATACAGTATTTGAGACAGCTTGTTTCTCTCGCGGTGTATAAAAGCAATGTCACTTCTACAATTGGCGCCATATGATGAGCATCACTTGCAAGAGTCGAGCTCCATAATGGTTCGAACCTCAAAACTGTATACTGATAACACTCAAATAATAATAATAATAATAATTTGTATTATTATTGTTGGCTTTCGAGACAATGGGAGCACCAGGGCCTCTTACACTTAAGGTGATTCAGCGCCTAAGTAGAAGCCTTAAACTTTTGACGGGAGATTCGAGCGTATCTGAATTTTTGCGTCAGAGGCTGTCGCTTGACATTTAACGAGGAAACGCAGCATCAGTTTGGGGCACATTGTTCAACTGGGCTAAGTATTATTATTTATGCGGCGATTGACGGACTCGATGGGTGAGAAAATGGATGGCTGATGAACGCGTGGATGGATATAGGGGGTGGACAAAACGAGGGACGAAAGTAGTATCGAGGAATTGATTGATGAGAGATAAATGCGTGAGCGTTAATTCATGAACTGACTGTCTAATGACTGGATATATATACAGAGTCATTCGTCGTCAATTCATATATATATATATATATATATATATCCAGTCATTCGTCTTCAATTCATATATATATATATATATATATACTAAGAGAGAGAGAGAGACAAGAGACAATGTTCGATGAAGCAATTGGTGATCTAAGGCCCTCGCCTGGTGGAGGCCTCCTTACCAGGGCTACTGTTGCTGCTGCTGCCGGCGTTACTGCTACCAGGCAACCTATCATCACCTGTTACGCCTGTCGTTGTGGCATAGGCACACGATTATCAAGCAGATGACAAAGCTAGACAAAGCTAGCATGAGAGAGATCAATCGCTACTACTGTCTACCTACCTTTGTTATTTCGACAGATAATGAGAGACTTAGAGATGGATGCCTAGGATCAAAGAACGAAAACGCGGGCGCGTGAGACAGAGATTGCTTGGAAGCGAGAAAAAACCACACCAATTCTGGAAAACGGAAAACGGCATAGAACGAGCGTAGATGAAACTGGTCGAGCCGATAGTGGCGAGCGTGTGAGCTAGTCGGACAGACACCATTGCCAAACTACTGGCCCTACAGTAATACCTCGTGAAGTGGTGGTAGCTTAATCATGGATGATGATGATGATGATAATGATGAAAAGGGTCGATGATAATATGTTGGTAGGTACAAATGTGCCGCGCTCATCGTAGGTGTGCGGCGCCGTAGTAGTTGTAGTTAGTGATAGTTAGTGGTAGTAATTCTAGTGGTCAGTGGTGATAGTCAGTAGTATTCTTCTCGCAACCGGAGGAAACGCACAAGTTCGCGGGTTCGAGCCCCACCGTTGCAGATTTGTATTTATGGGGATGGTCCGTCTGTGAAGCGATTCGAAAAGCAGTCCCATGGACGTTAAATCTTGGCTGAGGGTCAGCCCGAAAGCTTTACTTTACTTTCTGTAGTATTAATCACACTGAAGTAAAACGAGAGTAGTGCCGATAAAATCGGATTGTATCATATATATATATATATATATATATATATATATCAATTAAAAAAAAGTAGTATTAGTCAAAGTAATAGTTAGTGTTGGGCCCGATGGCGTGGTGGGTGCATTCGATCGTGCGCCTTGCGACCGGAGCAGACACATAGGAGGGCTTCCCCCCCCCCCCACTGCACGGATTCGATTCCCACCGTTGCGCATTGAGGTATTTATTGGGGTCCGTCTTCTGAAGCAATACGAAAGAATGAGAGAGAGCGAACGGTTTCGTGGACGTTAAACGTTGGCTGGGAGTGGGGGAAACCGGCAAAAAGTTACCTTTCAGTAGTATCTAGAAATGGTAGTTAGTGATCGTGAGCGGTAATGGGAAATCGTTCCCGCTACCGTTCAGGTCTACCGTTCTGGTCATAGCCATACCCATTAGTCAGAGCAGTGACCGTATAGAGTGGCAGGTTGAGGCGTGATAGGCTGTTAGATTAGGCCGGATTAGTATCAACGGCAGAAGCAGCAGCAGCAACAACAACAACAACCTCGTTGTCAGAGTCAGAATCAGTACCGCCACCACCACCATCATCATCGCCATGGTCATCATCATCGTCATCATCATCACCAAAGCCACCACCATCATCACCAAAGCCACCACCATCATCATCATCATCACCACCAAAGCCACCATAGTCGTCCATTTCGGCGCATTTTCGCCGATGACACAGTCATTGACGTGACACTGTCATCACTACTGCCACTGCAGCCACCGCCGCTACCGCCGCCGCTGCTGCTGCCTACCGCCCCTGTTGCCGTAGCTTAGTTGTCTTTGGACGACGTGGAGCGAGAGCAGAAAGAAGGCGCATCTGCCAGAGAGGACAAACATTAAAGACAGTAAACCAATCAGAGACAGAGAGAGAGAGAGAGAGAGAGAGGGGGGGAGAGGGGGTGGGGGGCAGATAGAGAGAGAAGGGGAGAGAGGAGGGTGGGAGCAGATAGAGAGAATAGACTACCCTACACGGCGAGAGACGGAAGAGATCAACATCAGTGTTAGCAGCAAAGTCGCAAAACGCAGGAGGACCATGACACATGTGTCGGTGTTGTTTGTCTTATGTGTCGGTGTGCGTGTGTGCATATGTGTGTGGATTTGTGTGTGTGTGTGTGTGTGTGTTTGTTTGCCTACACGAGTCTGTGTATGTTCTGTATACGTGTGGGGAGGGAGTGTGCGTGTTGTTGTTGTCGCCCCATCCCACAGTCACCTAACCCCCCTAATGGCGGCCTGCTCGCTGAGGCTGTCCCCAGGTGTCGCGTATCGCGACGAGTGGTGACATCAGTCTGTTTGTGTGCCGCCTGTCATGTATGTATATAGGGGCGTGCGCAACGCGACGTCTAGAGGGCAGTAGGAACAGTAGTAGACGTAATCCTGGTAGTAGTAGTAGTAGTAGTAGCAATTGTTGTTATTATTGTTGTAGTAGTAGTAGCAGTCCTAGTAGTCGTCAGAAAGGAGGAAAGATCATGAACAACAAACATCATCGTGGTGGTGGCAAACGGCGAGAGGCCAAATGTGAACGACGCGCGCACTCGCTCGGTCGCGTCCGCGCACGCGACACACATACGAGACGGGGAGAACGAGGCGGGAGAGAGAGAAAACATACAAATATATATATATATAGAGAGAGAGAGAGGTATATAGTAAAGGGGATAGATATATAGATAGATAGAGTGCGAGAGAGAGAGAGAGAGGGGGTGGGGTATCCAAAGAGAAAGACCAACAGAAACAAAGAAAGAAGGACAGCAAAACGCAGGACAAAGAGGGACCACTGACCGACGGAAGCACGCACGGGCGTCACTGCCGCCCATGCCGCTGCTGTCGACGACGACGACGACGCCGAGAAAACTGACGAACGCCTAGGACCAGCCTGGCACATCTCTGCGTGACCTGCTCGCGATTCGTTCTGCAGCTGCCGCTGCTGCCGTTACGGCTGCTCTTGCTGCTGATCTCGTTGCTTTTGTTCGCTGCTTCTGCTGCGGCTGAAGAAGTTTCGGCGGTGGGTGGGAGACTGGCGAGCCGATGGATCGCAGCAACGGCAAACGAAGACCAAACTCGCAAAAACTGACGCAGCGTACATTACGGCGCTCATTGCATCGGCGGCTGGTGCCGTCAGTCGTCGCCGCCGTCGTTAACAACATTTACGCTAGCCCTTTACCGATCACCTGCAGTCAATCGTCGTACGCCAGTGGGTGCATGTAGACGGAACGGATTTCGTGACGCGCTAGCATCGCCAGGCAGCAGAAACAGCAGTTGCAGTATCAGTTGCCACCGTACTGCGTGGTCGTACTGACGTACTGACTGGATGTTGACGCCAAGTTCAGACGGGCTTACACTTTAGCGCTTACGACCTCCACCTACCTGCCAATAGCATTGGCTCTCCGGTGAGGATTCCTCGGGGTCCTCGATTACCCACGTAGCGCCTGGTGGTAGCAACTCCCCCCCATCCTCTGCCTAGTTCAAGTCTCGTCAAAAGCAGGTGGTTGTACGTCGTAGAGGCGGGGGGCGGCAGATTGATTTGATTTTGTTGTGCTACAAGTGTTTAAGTGTATGTTGACTTTAGTGTTGTCGTTGCGAGTGGTGCAAGTAGTGAAAACGGTGGGGGTGTTGGTGGTGGCTGTTGTGATGGCGTGGGGTAGTTAGTCACGCATCGTGTTACCCAAAGTGTTCGTTTTTCCCAGTGCAGTAGCAGACATCAGAGATATCTGTCCTGCTTCGGTTCCTCGTTCCCCGTTTCCCGCCGGGGGGGGCACAAAGTCCACAGCCTTCAAGGTGATTCAGCCATAATTTTTGCCAGTGAGAAACGACGGCCACGTCTGCGATCTCAGCTTTTTGAGTTCGAAAGTGCTGCACTGCGGTGAACAAACATTCGACACAATGGCAGGCGGAGGCGGAATGTGGTTCGTCGTTTGCGTACCAAAGGACGACAAAGACAAAGGTACGTATGATGATGCGCATCAAAGCCGCCAAGGGTTATTGGCCGACAGATCCGTGGTAAACCCTTCTACCAGAAGCTTAGAGAAATAGCGAACCTGGGCTTCTGAGGATAAGTAACTATTCGTTGTTGAGTACTGAACTGAAAAGGTAGCTGTTTGATAGATCAGCGACAATTTAGCACGATAAGAGATAACCACGCGCCACGTTGTCATGACTTGAGACATGACTTACGTTAATAAGTGGTCCCAAAACTACAGTCTAAAAGACTTGATGGACTAGCGCGTTGAACTGCCACTAAGCTAGCTATCCCCTTTATGATTCCGCTCTCACCCTATAACGGGCACATGCCAGTCTCAAGTTTTGCGGCCATGTTTTCTGTTCTCTGAAGAGCTAAGTCCCCGTACACCGCTAGCTGTACGTGATCCAGTCCTGCACGCGTCATCCAGTTCTGTGTCAACCAACGTCTGTGTCAGTCCTCTAAGAATGTCTTAGAATACTAGGGCAGAATTCAGTCCGGTCTCTGGCTGGATAGTAAGAGGCAAAACCAGCCAACATTGCTGGTTGAAATCGGCGTATCTATGCCGTGTTGCCTAGTTGGTTGCTGGTTTCACATTCTGTGCCATGAGACACCAAGCGCTGAGGTTCCCGTACATCCGGCATCGTTTCGGATTGCATTACAAGGCTTCGCTTTGCACACAGCCAACAGACAGTCCGGTTTACTCAATACAGGCAGGTTACACTATCGGCCAAGAGAAAGCCAACAACAGCATGGACTTCGGCAACTCGTTCGAGAAAGCCCGCAATATCAGGAAATAGCAGAGGGCGGTATTACCGGCAATTGACACACGTGTCGCCGCGTATTGGCAGATTGGCCTATGTGCGTGTTAAGATATATCAGACTGTATCCCTATCCGCTAGAATTTTCTCGGTAGCAATTTCGAGACACAGAAGAGAGAGAAAGAGGAAGAAAAAGAGGGAATCGTGGTTCGTCGGCGTCGTTGTTCTTTGCTAGCTTGTCCATTGCCCCAACATCACAAGAAATTGCCTGGCCACGTGTCCCACGTCAGCCAAACGATGAATAATTTGACAAAGCCTAAAATCAACCAAGTCTGGAGCGAGGAGACAGGAAGCGTACTTTCTCTTCATTGAGAGAAAGAGAGAGGGGAGGGCAATGGGCGTAGTCGGAAAGGCTTCAACTCAATTGGCCCAACAAACTGCTAACAGTAGCGCACGCAACCAGCTATCTTTAAAGGCAATTAAATTATTACTTATATTTATTACCGAACATAAATTAAGCCGTAGATGACGTAGCCATCGGCAGAAGAAGTTCCAGGCAGAAGAAGATGTGAATCCTATTCTGCCTCTCCGTTTTTCTTCTCGGTCTTCTTGCACTCGCGGCTTTCTTCTCGGCCTCAATCGTCGACGGCAAGAACGGCTAGGTGGTGTTATTGTTGCTGTTGATGTCGCTGCCGACGATGTTGTTACAAGCTGTGGCGCCTGCTAGTGGCGTTATCACACTCACGCTGCGGAATACTTGTAGATTTGAGAAGGCGTTTTGCGTGTGGGCGCGTTTCAAGCGCCAAGGCTAGGCTGACTTGTTCGAGAAGCCGGGTAATTAGTGGTGGTGGTAGTGGTGGTGATGGTGGCAATGGCGACGACGACAACAACGACGACGACGACGGTTGTAGGTTGCTAACTTAAGCTAGTTAATCTGTCTTACGTCGCTCTTGAGCTAGCTGGGCGGGACGCCAATAGGTTGATCGGCGAGTCGTCGAGATTTCATATGTTATACGTATTGAACAAACAACATAGAAATCGAGAAAAAAAACAACAGAACAAGAGTTTTGAGCCGACCACGAAAGCTACTGCTGACGACGACGACGACAACAACGATGACAACGAGATACGAGTATAGACGTCCTGCCGCTGGAAGGACGTAATCCTCCTACAGGACAGTCGAACCTTGTGAGAGCTTGCCAAAGAACTGTGTTCTGAATAGGTATCCAGTTGCTAGACTGTCTCGTTGTCTACTGTCGATCGCTGTATTCGCGCGGTCCGTTGTAGCGTAGGCATGGAACGCTTACGTTACCGAGCGTCGCAATAGTGGAGGTTGTGGCCAGCCGGCCGTCCTATTATCATTGGCGCAAAGACGACTGCTACGATAGCAATAAAAGCTAAGCTGTCGAAGTTTGCCTCTTCTCTCGGTCGCACTATGACAATTCATGGCACGCATAGTGCCGTAAACGCCACAAAGAAAGACAGTGCCTACATAATGCTCTAAAAAAAATTGGCTGCCCTGTGAGCATCAAAATAAGATGCTTGTGGTAAAATTAAACTATTGCCAACCGATCAAAGCTCATATGCGTCGTAATGAGCGAGCGTAGTCTTTAGATTAGTCAAAAGGAACACGCGAATAATTTGTTTGCAAGATAACACGCATATACGAGTATCTACGTTTATCATAAATAGTTGTATCGATACATCAAATCGTGTCCTATATTTTTTACACAAAGGCATATTAGGCAGTCTTAGACGTTTCGTATCGCGGTCTTTTTGAAGGTTCTCCATGCACAAGTGGAATGTTATGCATACGGTTACATACTCTGTATTGTAAGAAATTCGAAAGTATGTTGATTAGAACAAACGCGAATCTATAATGTGTCGCTTAGACGAATGTCGAATTTTAGCTCGCACAGTACATGTGCTTTTTGCTGGTATTGCAAAGCCTAGCGAGGACCAACGTATCTACGATCTGTGCCACCCTGTGGTCGGAGTGCCTCGTTTCTCAATTACGTTTCCGATTGTTCTGTATTTACCCGCCGCCGCTGTTTTCATATTAATTGTGTGATTATTTTAAAAGTACGTAACGTTAGTCATCTGCACAGAACATGTATGTTTGTATATATATATATATATATATATATTAACTTCGAGACCACAGAGTCCGAAAGTCAGTTGTACCTCTACGATAACATGCCTGTAATTACGCATGTGCGCCGAACGTTGCACAGTGCATCGTACGAGAAAAGTACGCGTACAGGCAAGGAAGAATGATCGATTTATCGATCAATCGACTCAATCATTGATTGATACAGCTTGTGTGGTATACTGGAATACTGGAGATACGGGAGAAGACAGGGTACTAAGCGCCGACTACATCCTCGGCTCTGGTCACCTCAGCCATCTATACAGATATGCCCTTTCGGTCTACCTCCGTCCGTGCAGTTAAACCGTTTCTGTGTCAGAGTCAAATTGCCGCTCCGTCAGTTGGTAACACACAGCAAACGAGCGACGTCGCGTGAGCCACCTGTAGTCGATGAAATGGCCAACGCGTCAACCATCTCTGTACGACGAGATAGCTTTGATTTCCGCAATAGCAAACTCCTCACCTGGCCTCGCCGTCCTCCGCTCGTTCTGTGCATTGTATTCTCTTTCTCTACCTATCTATATATCTACCTATCTCTCTCTCTCTCTCTCTCTAGGCATCTGAACAGATTTACTTTTATATCTATTTCTAGGATCCTTCCTGCCATCCTAGGTTCCTCTTCATAGCTTTTAGTTTTCCTTTTTTCCGCCCGTATTCTCGCTAGCTATAGCATAGTTTACATGACGTTCCGGCATTCGGCGGGGTTAACTGTAGAGCAAGTAACGGGTTTTTGTTACTATACGCTATACGCTTGGCTACTTTTGGACAGTTATGGCGCATCGCGGCGTTGGGCAAGACGCCCTCTAGCCTTTTCGGGGTGGCCAGCGGGCTAATTAATATACCTGGGGGAGCGATAATTAATATACCTGATTATGATCAGTAACACTGTTTGCATGAGATAACAGTAGAAAAAAAAGAAACAACTAAACAGACAAGAGAACAGCAATGGACACACTTCATTAGTAAAAAGATGAGCGAATAGCTCAACGTTGCAAACGGGAAATTCTGCAAGAATCGGCGAGCGACTCTAAGAATTGTCTCTGCCCGTGGCCCCTTCTGTTGGCTGGCCTGCTGTTTGCCACTACTGTCTGCACAAACAAACACTTCGCAGTCGAGTGGGCAAAACAGACAGAAAAACGTCGTTTTTTGGCGGGGGCCGGCCTCACGCACTGCGGTAGCGATAGAAATCTTCGATACTACAGATGTCCATGCAGGATACATTGAATGAGGAACTACTACGGTTCCGTACCGTAAATTCGCCCACATTCATCAACCATATACACGAGTAAACACTGCTAAATTGCCTGAAGAACAAGAAAGTTGGTCGTCTAGCTATACAATTGATATACAATTTGATACAATTCCACACTCAAAGGACCTTGCACCCAGTCTCACTATTACAAAAAAGCAACCGTTGTTTGCTCATAGGCACTCTGACGGAATATGCGATTGGACTCCTAATTACGTGTGTATGATGTTGCAACTGCTAGCCTTTGTGAATGTTTGCCCCATTGTCTGGCTGATCGTCATCGTTCCTAGGTTGTCGCTGAGAGCTACCAATCGTAATTTTGGATACCTTTTTCGGGGCTAGACGAACGCAGATCATACAACTGTATACGTAAACGGCTGCGGTACTCTGGCTTTGCGGTTTGCGAATATATATATATATATATATATATATATATACATGTATGTTTACAGATGTATATATATACATTATACGTAACGTAATATACGTACACTCCTACGATACTCTCTCTCTCTCTCTCTCTCTCTCTATATATATATATATATATATATTCAACTAAAGTCACACCCTGCCATATTTGGAGGTTGAGTAAAGATATGATTTAATTTTTAAGTAAAGATAGCGAGATGGCCTATAACTCTATCTTTACACTAAAATTAAATCATAATAGCCCAATCCTTAATTTTTGCTTTCTGACACAACATAACCAAGCACGTTTAAAGGCAGCCCAAACGTATACGAGCGCTTCTTATCATGTGAGCTTTATATTAATTGGCTTCACACAACTACAGAAGCAATTCTTCCAAACGACCTGAAGGCCGAAGGAATACCCTCCCCTGAAATTTACGCCTGAAAGAGCACCCACGTTCATGGTCAAGTGCCTGGGCGTGACCCTGATTCGGGCTCTCACAAGAACACCTCATGCACACTATGAAGCAAAAAATCTGCCAGAGCCTCAGCAGAGCTATGAATTTTCTCGCGTACCACAGGAGTAACCGCTCTCGGCGCCGTCTCTTAGCATCAATAGCTCCACAGCAGCTATACAAGTAATTTCTGCACAGATTTCCGAGGACCTAAAAGTAGAATAAATGGCTTCAAGAAGCCCATCTGTTGTTAACGTACTCGTAATTGACTGACTGGTTTATTGACAACGTGGTTTACTATCGGAACTGTAACTCACAATGTTTGAGTTGACACTAAGATATTGTGTGATATAATAAACATGAAATACTCCAACGATCGTATGTAACATCACAACCAGCAAATTCACCACGGGACATGTTCCTATAGTAGACAAACAAGAAGACAACCAAGAAACAACCATCATCTCAGTCGCTTCAATCAGGAGTCCCTATGGTTTGCAATACGATGGGCTTCGTCCTGCAGATCTGCCTGCACCAGCCGAGAAATAATGTGTTAACCTACTAATGTCTCGACGAAAGGAATACGATATAGCAGAACAGATACCCTAAGCTCGAATGGAGCCAGCAATAAGCAGAAGCAATCCAGCTGGGTCACGCTGTATATTAATAATCTCAATAATAAAATCAATTCTAATCTTAAAAATGGTACAGCCGCAACTTGATTGTCCGCCCACTCGCGCAACTGCTAACAGAACACGGTGGCTGCTTTTAGCAAGATCGACACGGCATTGGAGAAACTGACTTCCCTTCACTCCGTATGTGCAATTCAGGAGGGGCTGACAGTGAAGAGCACTGCTAGGAACGCCGCACCTTTCTAATACTGAGCGGATGCTACTGCCTCGAAAAATCTAAGACTTATATTTTGAGCTTTTTTTCAACTTTATGCGAAGTTTCCTGACAGGCCATTCTCCTATAGAGGCTCTCCTTAAGGACTGTGAATCCTGGTTTATAGTAAGAACATTTGCAGAATTTGTTTCCAAAGCAAACTTAATGCCACACAAGGTCGAGCATCCTTAATGGCAAGCCGAAGTGACCATGTGAAATAATCTCGAGAAGACAGTCGAGAAGATGGCCACCCCTAAGAAGGGGGCAAAGAGAACGACTAGATTTTAGTGGGTTTGTGAGTCCCAGACTACCGAAGCTTTAACAATACCGCACGGTGTGCATCATATATATATATATATATATATATATATATTAAATGAATGCCGTCTTGTTCACCTTTATGACTACAGAAAAACGACAACATTAAGGCATGGGAATCACTTGACAGGCAAATTATTTTAGGCAAAACAAACCGTTTGAACCAAACAGCCTGTACTCCCTTTTGAATTGCGTCGCTGTTTTACCGTGGTTAATTCAGATACTGCTGTCTATGACGTAGTTGTTGTCTAAGGTTACCTTATGTTCAGTGCAACTTAAAGCCCTTCTAATGCTGAACACCATTACTACTACTGTACCGACGGCGGACTCAGATTTGGAAAAAGGTATCGTCGTTTAATGTATAGAAACGGGTAGCTGATTGACACCAAAAAAAGCCACGATATCAATTGCAAATTGTTAGATCTATAGTATAAGAGGACGGACTTGCTCTGGAAAGTCTTTAAGTATCATGCTTGGCGGATATTGATAGTGATACCCACGATGTTAAATTAATGAACCTTCTAAGTGAAGTTATTTAGAAAGGTAGATTGTTCCTGTATTTAATCATTACATGATTTGAGTTCAGACCGATGTAAATCAGGTTGGTTTCTATCTATTAGTTAATTAGATGTTTATTAGTACGAAAGGAATATAAATATTAATTATTTTAATTGGCTAGGCAGAATAATGCATTAGATTTAGAATTTAAATTAGGTGAAGTTGATCATCAGCTAATAGTTAGTATTGATATGGCAGAATAATGCAAAGAATTTAAGCTTCTTTTATACTTTAGAAGTTTTCAATAATATCATTAATTTTTGTTAAAATATATTATTGTTTATTTGTTTTAATTAGAATTGCATTTGTTACTTTATTAGAACGAAAGATTTTAGGATATATTCAAATTCGTAAAGGCTCAAATAAGATCTTATTTTCTTACTTGGTAAAGTAACTAAAAGTAACTACAATTAGATGCATTGAGAAAAAAGAACGCGTTTCTCTTTTGTTTCATCGGTGGCGGTCAATACTGAGCAATATTGGCAAAGAAATGTATATTGCACTGTTTTCCTTCACTATATACAATGCATTGTCAGTCCGACCGAGCACAAAAAATAATGCGATCTCTTACGATAGGCATTGCTGGTACCGTACCGGTTGTATTGCCCATCCACGTCTTCCTGACCCTTTAGTTAAGTGCGAATGCTAAATACAGTTTAACGTG
This sequence comes from Dermanyssus gallinae, assembly GCA_003439945.1. Taxonomy (NCBI): domain Eukaryota; kingdom Metazoa; phylum Arthropoda; class Arachnida; order Mesostigmata; family Dermanyssidae; genus Dermanyssus; species Dermanyssus gallinae. The sequence continues at coordinate 205,478 of QVRM01006140.1, forward strand.
TTTGTTGCTTGCCTTGCTACACGTGCCGCCTATCGACAACTATAATATATTCCCATAAGTCTGCACATCTGCAGCAAGCTTGGATAACGACGAACACGTATGTATCCAAATGTGCATCAATATCACCACTTTTCACGCGCCCATATTGTCTGGTAACAGCCATGCGGTTAGGCAATGCGGACGTTTAGTAGAACTGTGGCATTCTCATATATATATATATATATATATATATATATATATATATATATACATATGCTAGTTAGTTGAAGCAGAACTCTCCTGGTATTTAAGTCGAATTTCTGTTGAATATTCGATGACTGTTTTCTTCTACTGACTGGCAGCTACCACGCACTGAGCACGGCACCGCCTGCAGTCAGTGCAGTACTGTGGTGGCAGTGTTATCAGATATAGCAAAAATACAGACAGCATTGGCAACATGAACAACAACAACGACATCTACAACAACAACATCAACAACAACAGCAACAACAACAACAACAACAACAACAGCAACGACAACAACAACATGAACAACAACAACAACAACAACGACGACATCAACAACAGCAATGACAACAACAACAACAACAACAATAACAACAACGACATCAACAACAACAACGACATCAACAACAACAACCGCGGCGTAGAACGACTGCTCTGCCGACGGTTACGACATCTCACCGTTTCTACGGCGACGCCGCTGCAGCAGCCTCCGCAGCCGCCTACGCCGGCGTGTAGTCGCGCGACGTCGCAAATGTAGTCGGCTGCGTGTTTGTGACCAATTTGTCGCCGACGCGAGATCTATGCATCTATGTATCTATCATCTTCTTTAGACCACCATATCATCGTCATCATCATCACGATCTGCAGTTGTTGCGATCATAGCCGCTAGCGCCGTCGTCGTCGTTGTCGTCGTGCTCCGAGTCAGTGCGACTGTGTCACATGATGACTCGATATCGAGCCGATATGATCGGCTACTGTGAGGCCATGGCGAAGCGCGCGACTCTGGCTCGTTCACGCTTCGACGCATAGCAATCGATATCGATCAGTATATATATATATATATATATATATATATATATATATATATGCTTTCCAGAAGGTTCTGTCCAACAGGCCCATAAGGCCCCGCTATGGACAAATTTATTGCATGCATTCGGTCACTGTCACTTCGGTGCCAATCATCATACGATAAGGCGGATCGAGAAGTTCTGATTGACTACTTATAAACACTAAAATTTATTTAATCTTGCAAAGTGTTCTTGCCATTGCTGTCAAAATACTCGTAGCTCCGGCCCGCTGCAGCGCGCTCTTGTGCCACGTTCTGCCCCACTCTTTAAAACACTTTCGAAACGCGTCTTTCGGTAGTCTAGATAGTCTCGAAACGTTGTTCCTTCAATTTTTTCCGTGGAAACAGGAACAAGTCGCACAGAACACGATTTGACGATTGGAGAAGTTGCGGACATAAATTCTAAATTTTCATCAACTAATTTGAACCATTAGTAACCATGTGCACGCCCATGCGTTGTCATGATGAAAAATCCAAGAGTTGTTTGCCTAGAGTTCAGGGCCTTTGCGTTCGACGTTCTCGCGCAATCTTCTTAAATTTAGCTGTAATATTTCTCATTGACCGTAGAACCAGGTAGAAAAAGATCGTGGAAGACCATTCCCTTGCAGTCGAAAGAAACGGTCAAAATAACCTTGATATTGGATCTGCTCTGTCTAAATTTCCTCGATAGACTCGCTCCTTGGAAGCACCGCTGGATCGGGAAGATAAGGCTTTCCTCTCGATGTCGCAACCACATACGCATGACTGTAGTCATTCCATGAAGCAATCCAGGGTCTTTTGCTACCTCCAAAAGTTTAACTCGGGTATTTCCCGACGGGCGTGCATTTGGTGGAAACTCAACATTTTTGAAACAAACTTCGCTGCCAGCCTTCTGACGACCAATATAAATGTCAAGACTGTCACAACTGATCCATAAGATATATCTAATTCCTCCGCTATATCTCGGATAGTAATTCGGCTACAGCTGAATAAAATATCATACTTTTTCAGCGTTTCGTTTGTTATTGACCTCTAAGACCATCCCGAACGAGGGTCATCTTCGATCCCTTCAAATCCGTCGCAAAATTCACGTAAACACAAAGTTTCGGAACACTGCTTAATTACTATGAACAATTCGTAACAATTCTACAAGATTAGATTACATCATTTGGTTTTTAACACAGAGCAGTGCGGATTCGTCGCTCCTCCATTTCCGGCTCCTTAAAAATCGCCAAACCCGCTGATGAATAACGGCGCTTGTAAGCGAAACAAACCATATATATATATATATATATATATATATATATATATATATATATATATATATATATATATATATATATATATCTATATATATACGCTTAATTGCACTTTACCACTAAAGTTGCTGTGCACCTAGTGGATGTTTATGAGTATACTCGTATTTAGTAAGCTCTAATACTCCCTATACATATATCCCAGCGTGCCGGCCTTGGGTGGAGCATCACCGAGTTGTCGTCGCATGGGAATGGCTCCGAGATGTGAGATCATACCACGCATGTCGTTACGATCATGTATTGTTATCATGATTGCCGTACCCGTGATTATTGCCGTCCTTCACGTACTCACACCATAGTCACCGTTATTTAAGCCCCCCGCACCTTCATCCCGCATACCTCATTGAATCAGAGTAGCTACGCGTGATCCTTTTTCCGGATTATTTCCATAGATAACGCATCTCGCGCAATTATATTTATACGACGGCCACTGTCTCTGCCTACATATATATATATATATATATATAGGCGGATACAGTGGCCGTCGCAGCACAGTTAATTAAATAGCGGTAAAGGCATTTGATCAAAAACAACCAGAAAATGTGTAAATGACTACATGCTTGTTTTTTAATGTTCGGTCCATGCGGCATCGGTAGCATGTAGAGGTTTAGAGAGTGAACGAGAGAAATGAGGAAGGCGGGGAGATGGGTAATTTTCATTGTTTGCTCACGAACGTTTGCGCTGTAGAGTGAGCATTGGAGCGCGCCGAGTAGATACTCTACTAGAAAATAGAAGCGGGCCTTTTCAAACGCATGACTCTGCTGCATCCATGACGCGTTGTAAATGGGACAGTTCAGTTTAGGACAAGGATGTGTATACTGTACGGCCCCAATGGAACACCTATATACCCTGAGCCGCGTAACAGGCAAAATCAGAATGCCATCCAGCAAATGACCAATTGCTGTATTTATTTTCATGCCTCATTTATCGTCTGTATTTTTGTGTCGAATTTTCAAGATACAAAGGGACTGACCGATTAATCATGAACAAAAATGAATTCTCGGTTCAGCATAAACTTAGAGGCTGTAATTGCAAAAATAAACTCAAATATATACCCTCTGTATGTTATACGCAGGCGCCTCCGTTTCTAGATGTTTTTGTTTTATGTCAGTGTAAACAATTATAATCAGATTATGGCCGTGTCCGTCCTAGACCCAATCCTGTTTAAAATCTTTGTTTCGCACATATATTTGATTATCCGTGCAGGCGTGCAACAGCAACTGTTTCCGGATGACTAGAAATAACACGCTTATTGGCGGAGCTAATCTTACTATATTAAAAGTTGCTGTCAACAACGTTTCTGAGTAAGAAAAATGGCATGCATCTCTCCGTATCGAAAGAACCTCTGCAAAGCTAGAATCCGAGGTAAGATCTTAATGGCACTCACATACCAACGTTAAAGTGTTTCGAGGATATTGGGGTGGAAGTCACCCTTAAACGAGATTCTAGCCAGCATCCTGCGAATGTTGCTTAATCATGCATGCAGAGTGTAGGGCTATATTATTATTATTGAGAATATATGATTAATCATACCGCTAAAAGTTAGCGGCCATGCTGCCACAAGGGCTTGGTGGGGAAACCCTAGGTATCTCAATACGTCCGGTACTTGGTGCATTAGGGATATATGCCTGACGGCGCTTCCAAACCCGTAGGAGACGGTAGATAGTCTAGACCGAAAAACAACTTTACAAAGATTTTTTTATTCTAGGTCACCTTTTCTCGTTTGAGTGCTATATAATATTTTATTAAATTATTCATACTGCTTTTATTATCAGTGTAGATCATTTGAAGAGCTATGTAAACTTATTTGTATAGGTGTATATGCACATGTGCGTTGTATATCCCTTGAATTCTTGGTTTTAATATAGATCTGGCCACGACGCCTACACAGCAGAAGTGGCGAAAATGTATGTTATAGTTTTTTTATATTTTGTATATATATGTATAGAAAATATTGTGATGATTTATTAACCATTTACAATACGTTTGCACACTCAATAGTGCTCGCCTAATATATACGTGCGATCAAAGCTACCGTATGAATGTTTGACTGAAATTATAATAATGCTTATAAATTAAAAATACATGTATTTCATCGTTGTGTAACTACATATGGCTTAGCCACATCGGAAAGGATGCGGTCTTGTGAAGAAGTCCAAAAATGTTTTGCCGTACATCTGAAACAAATTTAACATATTATGTATCACCACATTCAACAACACATTACCAACTGAACAGGCATGGCCTTCAACACCTTTCTAGGTGTCATCTCAATGATGATCTCTGCAATGACCACGTAATGCAACACAACAAACACATAAATGAAAATAAGCGCTAAAGCAGGATTTTTCCTCTATTTTTTTGTCTCTCTCTCTCTCTCTCGATGTGCACTGTTTTGCTTCGGCAGTGCTTGCAGTACACCGAAAGCTCGGAAAGTCAATTTTTTTCTCATCGCTGCAGACGCCTTCGGCTAAGTTTTAAACGGCGCTTTCAGATCAACTTTTCCATTTAGCAAACTTGAAACCAAAAAACGGGCCTCGCCGCGAGAAAGCCGCGGCCCACGGTCGGACGAAAATAATCCGCCATAATTTTCCGCTGCGCTGAGCGCGGCGACAACGAGTACAGCCTAGGCGGGCGGGGTTGCGGGGAGTTGGGGGTGAGTGGGTAGACTGTACCTACCTTGCTTGGTCTGTCGATTTTTCCCTCTGCTACTTCCGGCCCGCTTCAGCTGGGGGGGCTTTTTCATACGGGGCTGAGGAGGAGCCAACGGGCTGGGGCTGTGCCGACACACAGCGTACGCACATACTTTCATAGCTAGCGGCAAGCAAGCTTTTCCCACCGGCTCACCCACGCCACAGCGCCGCACGACCGCTTTTTCCTTCCGCTTGTTCTGGAAGAAACGAAAACGGTCGAATTTCTCTATCTCTCTCTCTGTCTGTATTTCCCTCTTTTTCTATTTCCCTATTTTTCTATTTCTCTATTTCCCTCTCTCTCTCGCTCTCTAGTTCCCGCTCCCCCGATCACCTCAATGTTTCCCTGCCTGTTTATCATCCGTCGATCAGTTTCTGCCTTCTTCTGAAGTTAGTTTTTGGTCGTTCGCCAGCCATTCGTAGTCGTTCCGCTGTTCCCTTCTCGGTATGCCAGGACATATAGTGGCAAGCAGGCCGGCACGAAGACCGGCCTGGCAAGTGACAGTAGTACTGCAGCGTTGTCTGCCTAAGCCGGAGATGCTAAGAGGCAGAGAAACACATACACAGCGATGGCGATAGAGAGCTTTCAGTCGCTGTTCTCAAAGTCCCCGAGAGGACTTCGTGGGGGAGGGTGGGGAGAAGTTCCCGAAGTCCTCTCGGAACCCGCTGCTCTCTGCTGGTATCTGCTGCTGCTGCTGTTACTGCGCTGTCTCAGTCGGCCTTCCAGCTCTACGTTGTCTGATGATGGCGTTGTGGGCGATCAACCACGAAATCCGCCACTGGGCTCGCTGTTGCTGCTGCTGCTGCAGCCTCCTTGAGCCTGCAGCTGGTGCGCCAGTGAGCCATCCTGAACGAAAAAGCCTGCTTGCGTATCGGCGGCATTCATTACGTGCGTTACGGACGTCTGTATCCGTCTGTCTCTCTATTGCCTGTCGGCGATTTGGTCGATCAATCTATAGTTGCGTGTGTGTTTTGTTTTCGTTGCGTGAAAAAGGAAGAAAAAGAAAAAGAGAGAATGGTGGATATATCAAACAATTAACGGCTGTAGTTATCCGCGATAACAATGTAAACACGCTCGGTTTAGTAGTACGTGCGCTAAGCGCGGCAACATCTGTGTGTGAGTACATTTGTCAAAAACAAGCCTCTAACTAATGCAGTAAATGGTGCCCGGGTAAAATTGAAGCAACTAACCGCTAGGCAGCGGTTAATAAAGGGTGAGCATTCCACACAACAATAATTCATTAAGTCATCAACTAGAGTCATCAACGATAAGACACACCCGAGTGTGGTGGCGTACCACAAGGATCCTACAAGGACAAGGCAAGGCGCGAGCAGAACCGGGAACGACATTAATCGCCAACTTGGTGAAATGCTTGAGTCGAACATACCAAGTGATGATAGCCATGCACAATGTACCTTGTGCACACGTCTCTCATATCTATGGTGTTAACCCTTGTACACTAATTTTAAGGGGTGGCAGAATTTGTTCAAAAAGTATTTTTTTCTAATAGAATGTGGGAGAAAATGCTTTGTTTAGGAGTGGGAGTTAAATTACTAAAGTAGTATCTGCTATACTGATGGTAATCTCAACTGTCGGATTGACAATAGGAACGGTGTCACTAATCAACTGCATTGGCGACTTGCAGTATAGGGGTGATATTTACAGCTGAAGATTCTGCCTGCGCCTTCAATCTAAAATAGTCATATTTGCTATGAATGCCACCCATATAATTTTAGATACAAGAGGGTACAAGAGAAGACTCTGACGTTTCGTGCAAGGTAGCACCTACCAATATATAGAGGTATCATCTTAGCCGCAATCTACATATTGCATGCGGCCACGTCTAAGTCGCAATTTTAATCTCGCACGTCTGAACTTTATTTCTTGAAGTATACTCTCAGCGTCCGCCGTAATCAACGTGTAGTCTTATGCTAGAACCGCAATTACTGGCAAGCGCTGAGTCAAAGCGAGCGAAATACGCACCACGGCATAATCAGCGGTGCGCATCTTGCAAACATGATATGATTCAAGCATATACCTAGCAAAAATCTGTCCTGAGACGTTATCTTTTTATATTAGACTAAGCCATACTATAAAAGAGTTGTAAAAACGCCATAAAGAAACATGAAGATCGAAGACAATGCATGTTGTTTGGTGAAATGCAACAACAACCTCATAAATGGCTGCATGCAGTCAGGCGCGTCGCTGCGTGTCGTATCCCATATGATATCTTAGATGCTAATTTCCGTCAAATGTTTCCCAGTGTCATAACCGTTCCAAGCCGTACTTCTGTGATAACGTCAGTGTGGGACGGGCACGTCACTGAAGTCCGTCAAGCCCTGTTGCGGCCTTTTAGGATTCCCAAGTTTTTGACGCGTGACTAAAATCTCTCAATTTAAATAAACGATTCTCCGTGTACCCTGTTTCTACACTCTTTGACGAGGTGGTGAAAACATCTTAACTATGCACGAGATGAAAAACCAGTCTCCTCAGCATTATCGCTAAAAGAAAGACGGATCCGTTGTTCCCATCAGTTTACCGAGGTTCGCAAAAAAAGCGCTATCTACAAACATCTATCGGCTATCCTAGCCCAGGGTGGTAGTAGTAGCCCCTGCTATTTTCCGTGCTGGTGAATGGCTTTTCTGCAAAGATACATGATAGGCGCTTGCAGGTGGACGCTCTCATGTATGCTGATGACTTGGTGCTATACTGCCGCAGCCGGTTTCACTGCACCTGTCCCCTGCGACCTTGCAGCATTACATGGACCGAAACAAATTTCACATCAATATAAGTAAGAAAAAATTAATAAATTTCCGACGTGGAAGAAAATTAGCTGGAAGCGACGGACCTCATTTGGATTTGAAGACTATGGAGTGTATCACGCTTTTCTTACCTGGGAGTCACGTCTGAGGTACAAACTTCTCGGGACACATTGGAGGTAGAATAATAATTTCGAAAGGGCTGCAATTCTTCGAGGGTATCCAAAACCCTCATTAACTATCAATGGAGATTGCTGTATCCCTCCTCAACTTGTAGACCGCGGCCGTCGCATCTTCCCGCGTTCTAAACTAGGCGCTAAAGTCCACTGCATTAGCCTTAACAGGTTAGTCTGTTTACTGGTGTCGTCTTTGCTATTTGTTGAGGGCGTACAGAAGATACACGCTCTGACGACATATCTGAATATGAGGTAAAGATGACAGACATTGACCTGCTGTTTTATGAAGCCCAGACAATGATGTCTGCTTTGTGGAAACGCTGCAAGTATAAAAATAGACCATGGATAAATGGAACGGTTTGCCGTTGTATGGCTTCTATACAAAGATCTGTCTTCAAGTGAAGTTCCTAGGATTTTTTTTGGTGTGCTTGCGGACGACATTGTGATATATATATATATATATATATATATATCACCTGCAACGATGCGATAAGACTCAACTTATTGAAGCCGCGATAATTACACAGAGGTGTGAACACGGGCCTCCTGTTCACTCACAATACGTAAGCTATAATTGGTTAATAGGGCTAAGTAACTATTATATCGATGTGAATGGTCAGACATCACGTCACATATTGCACCATTGTGGGTGATCGAGTCGTTTGAAAGGATACTCAGGCCTGCTACAAGACCACAAATAGTCACACTGTGAGCAGTTTGCAAAAAACAGGGTCCTGGAATACCCAATGTTGGAACTTTCACGTTCAATAACTTGAAAACATAATTTAATACGGTCAACGTCTATTGAGCAGCTACTAGAATGTATAATTTTCAGCGGTCATTTTGGTACCACATCAATGTAGCTCCGATACGTGATATGATTGCCGCAAACCGTTTCCCAACCGCGTCCCTGATAACGGATTTAGACAAGTCCCGTGTTAACAGAGGAGAAACTATTTTTGCTGAAATTTAGAGACACATGTGCACTCTCGGTCCGCTACAGTTATCGTGTGTTTGCAGCTCATATGAGACGGGCTTCCGTTTGCTACCAACGATGGCGAATGAGCACATATCTTATACATTGGGCAGACTGGGTCTCGATTTAAATTGAAGACTATATATATATATATATATATGCGTGTTAGCGCCACAGTGCGTTTGAAGAAACTAGCGACAGTTATATAATGGACGAATCGCGTGTTCGCGATTAGCGTTACGCATAATCGATCCGGGCAGTCGAAGTTTCGTTCGAGTCTGTGCGCTTGGCTTCAATGGAGCTTTAGTAATAGCATGTAATCGATTAGGCGTTTTATGACGGGCTTGTTACATTCTTAACGTCTAGCACACTAGATCAACAACAATTCTCACGTCAATTAAAACTACCGTTATTGCAGCGCTTTAGTATTGTATTGACCATAGCTTTTCGACAACACTTGGCAAGCACCGAATATATATATATATGTATATATACATATATATATATATATATATATATATATATGCCTTTAAGGCTGCATCTGTATCAAGTGTTATCAAAGATTAGGTTTACATGTTTCGCCAGCCCCTTCTGTACTAAGCTGGTCGTGCGTAAGGTAGTTGCTCGTATTCCTACGGAAGGATTATTATTTGGTAAAATATCTATTGGCAAGTTTATTACATTTGTAGAATAGAATTTGTATCAATAGAATAGATATGTTCTCACTAGACACCATACTTAGAACGTGCACACAGGCTAAACATTTGCTTTCTTCTATCGGGAAATTTTTTTGAATCGTGGATATGCCAGCAGTCGTCCCCGCACTTGACTTTCTATTTAGGGGGGCTTATCTTCACGTCAGAATCGAAGATGACCTGCTACCGTATGCTTAAGAGAATTTAGGATGACAGGAGGATTTATGCTCTTGGCGTCTATGTCATAGACTTCAAAAACCATTGCGAGTGTCGAGACATGATCTGAACTAGATATTTTTTCTAAATAAATTCGTTTGTTGTTAGAAAAACTAAGCCGCAAATGACACCTAGCAAGCTTATTGGCCTTGTTTGAGTCAGAGAGAGAGATACGTCAGACCTTTACGATAACAGAATAATACTTCACGTCTGATTGTGTGATTCCAACAGCCGCGCTGCAATACACCGTACTCTAAAACAAATTAAATGTATAACAGAATCGGGATAGCGATAGCTAAAATTTAGAGACGCATGTGCTCAATTTGATATATTTGGTGCGTGCTAGCATTCGATCTGAGGCAAGCTTTCACTTGCTACCAATGACGGCGGATGAGCGCATACCTCTATATGATGGGCAGACTGCCAAAATCCCAGCTTTAAGCAAAGACCATAGATATATTTAAAATATATATATATATATATATATATATATATAGATATATTTAAAATATATATATATATATATATATATATATATATATATATATATGTGTGTGTGTGTATTTACGCCATAGTGCCTCTGAGAACACTAGCGACAGTTAGATAATAGACAAATCGCGTGTTTGCGATTAGTGTAACGTACAATCGATTCGTCGAATCGAAGTTTGGCTCGGCCCGCTGCGATTTGATTTCAATATAGCTAACGACACGTTTTCAGTTTTTAGATGTGCTGTCTCGTTTGTAGCATGTAAACATACTATTCTACCTAGCCTATAGTTATGACGGATCTGTCTCATTCTTAGCATCTAGCTCACTAGATCAACAACAAAATGTTAATCAACGATACCACTGATGCGGTGCTTTAACATTGCATTGACCATAGGTTTTCGATTGGACGTGTCGAGCATCGAAAAAACGACCTCCCTCCTAACAGTGAAAGCTCACTGCATTAATGAGGCCAACGACAGACAACACAAGTAACAGCAACAACACAAATAATAGTAACAAGAACACGAATAACAACAACAACAACAACACGCGACGACGACAACAACAACCAAAGCAGCCTAAACAACAATAACACACGACGACGACGACGACGACAACAACAACAACAACCAAGGCAGTTCAAACAACAACAACATCAACAACAACAATAATAAAAACCGCAACAACACAATCATCAATAACAACAACAAAAACCGCGACAACACTTTCATCAATAACAACAACGTCTACACCCGCGACAACAAAACCAACACACGTAACAACAATATCAATAACAACAACAGCGACGACGACAACAACAGCAACGACGACGACAACAACAACAGCGACAACAACAACAAAAACCGCGACAACACATTTAACAACAACAACACCGGCAACACCCGCGACAACAAAACCAACATGCGTAACAACAGCGACGACAACAACAACAACAACAGCGACGGCGACAACAACAACAACAATAACAACAACAACAAAAACCGCGACAACACAATCAACAACAACAACACCGGCAACACCCGCGACAACAAAACCAACATGCGTAACAACAGCGACGACAACAACAACAACAACAACAGCGACGGCGACAACAACAACAACAATAACAACAACAACAAAAACCGCGACAACACAATCAACAACAACAACACCGGCAACACCCGCGACAACAAAACCAACATACGTAACAACAACATCAATAACAACAACAGCGACGACGAGAACAATAGCGACGGCAACAACAACAACAACAACAACAACAACAACAACAACAACAAATAAAGAACAGGAGCTGCCAATCGATGACGACGTAGCCGATCTGATGCGGACGGGTAAACGAGTGAGTGAATCGAGCCGGGGTAGACGTGATAAGAGCGAATACCCCCCAGTCACCGGAGTTCTAATGGTGACGGCGGCGGCAGCAGCGGCGGGCTTGACAGTGTCCTCCCCCGTACAAATCCCCCGCAGTCGATCTTTCAACGTATCGCCGTCGCGTCATTCACGTCTTGTTTCGTGTGTCCATAAAGATAACGAACAAATAACAACTCTCTACAGATGGCGCGTTCGTAACTAGATGCTTCGATGTCGCCCGCTGTTATTGTTGTTACTGCTTCCGCTGTAAGCGTTGTTGCTCTACGCGCTATATATATATATATATATATATATATATATATATCTGTTTCTATTAAAATAAATGTACATTTATATATATATATATATATATAAGTATATATTTTTTACACATGACATAGCTCTTAGTGATGTTCGTTTTCAATATAATAGATTATGTATATATATACTTATATATATATATATATATATATATATATATATCTGTTTCCATTAAAATAAATGTACATTTATATATATAAGTGTATATTTTTTTACACATGACATAGCTCTTAGTGATGTTTGTTTTCAATATAATACATTATATATATATATATATATATATATATATATATATATATTGCACCGTTAATTAGTACAGCCGAATACTTGGCCCGATATCGAGTCCGAAATGGAATCGTAGTAACTTCGGGCGACCGATGCTTCCCACCCGCCTACGAAGGTTGTCTGTGTTGTGGCCTATAGCAAGCCCTCCGAGCGACACAGTATAAAGGCGGTGGGCAGCCGTCGAAGGCAATCACTGCCAGGACAGTGCTGTTGTTACTCTAACACACGACACCGCCTGTTACCAGCTGCTACGAGCCCAACAACAAACATGATCATAGTGGGGCAACTAGAAGATCAACAGAGGCAAATTGAGCAATAGCAAATACACCAATAACATCATCATCATCATCGACAACAACAACACCAGCTAACTTCTTGTTAGGCAGATTGTTGTTTACTCGGTGGTGAGTGTCGGACATTTATTCGTTTATACGTATCCCCCCCCCCCCATTGCGTACAAATATATGTATGTAGAATCCATGTCGCAGACTAGACGAACTACCCTAAACGTTACTTTATATATATATATATATATATATATAGCAATTTATCTCGACGATGTGTGTGCAGTGTAGTGCTGGCCGTGTTTTGATTTCGTAGTTTCTATCTTATCGCTCATGGCCTGTGCAAATTAACCGAAGTTTTTTAAATATGCTCGTCGTGGGCTAAAAAGTGACGGCTCACGCATACATGCGATTATTCTAAAGAGATTTAATTTGTTTTCTTACATTTGTTTGCAAGTGGAATATGACTGTTTTGAACTACTGTCTGATTGGCCCAATTCAGCACCTGCGTTGACAAATAATTTTTCAGTTTGCATTTTTTCTAAGTCACGTTTTCAACTTAGTTCCAAACGTTCAGCAAGGCGCGACACGCATGCTAAAGGCAATTTCTAAGTCTACTTCCACCAAGCCATCCAAACATTGGTTAACCGTGTGTAGGCTTAGTAGGGATATATATTCTAGAATATAGTACAATATTATATACAGCCAGCTTTATTTAAACATTTGTTTGTTACTCGCAACTCTAAAATGCGTAACCTTCAGCATTTGCATGGCACCATTGTGAGCTTGCTTAATTCACGTTATGAACACTCTATCAAATGTTTTCTGTGCTACTAGGACGCGACTGGATGAAAGCCTTCGGCCGAGGGCAGCTCAATCAAAGCCTAGAAAAAAGATTATGTGAGAATGACCGGGCTGCCTATTGCGACCTTGAAGAATTCAAGCCGTGAAGAATTCTCTATATGCGCTTGCTGAGAGCGTTGGGAAAAAGATGAAAGGAGTTCGGTGGACAATAATAATGAGCTAATAAAAAATTGCGTATTCGAATTAGGCGCATCCGATCGTACCTTTGTTGAAAAACGGGTCGGTGTGAATATGCGCAGACGGGTCCCTCAACGGAGCCTCAACTAAGAGACTACTCCGAACGGGTATACAATGCCAACGGTCCAGTGTATTTTGACGGAATAGGACAATTTTCAGAAGTTGACATTGCGTCAGCGTTTATGCACGCCCCAATCTATTTCGAGCACCGAACATAGTTCACCATTACTACGTCGTGCGAACTATTTCAACTAACGTAGATACCTTTTGGGTACATTGTCCCGTGCCACTTGTCTTACAGCAAAATATCGATGCGACTATTTCGGGCATCCCAGGCGTTCAACTTTTCTACGCTAACATAACTACAAAGACACTCTCAGAGTAAAATCTAAGCCTACAACATGCATTACAACACTTGCGCATTAACAACACATTGCGGCAGCAGCAACAGCAGCAGCATCTTCAGCTATTCCCTTCGTTGGCCGCCGCCAGCCATGCCATTGCTCCCTCATCCCGAATGGCCGGGCTCCCTCATCCCGACTGGCCGGGCTATGGCACAATTAAGTTGATCCGTTTGTCTGGTTTTGTGGACTACGTGCAGTTTCCCAAAACAGACGAGCCCGTGCCACTCTTCCGTGCCGTGTAATACATCATCAGAGAAGATCGTAACGAGACAGAACGCAAGACGTTCGTTTCATTTATTGTTCTGGTTCACTTACGCGGCGGCCATCGACGGCCAGCGGTCGCCGGCATGCACTAGGCCGACTGAGATTAATTCCACGCAAAGATTTCCCCGCGTTAGTGTTATGATCTGCGACTGCAATTGTTGCGTCTGTTCCAAGTCAAATAGTCGGCCACATTCTCCATTCACCAGGTGGTCGCACTGGTGGGCCAGTTTAGTGAAGGCCAACCTGTAGGCGAGAGATTCGGCCCGAACACCGTTTTGTCCGGTACGACCTACGCATAGATTGATACCTGCCAAGTATACGTATGTCGCCATAGATATGATGGTTTTTCTTCAGCGTTATGAACAAAAAGTTACCGATTAGACAACCCTAAACGGCAGGCGGCGTGGCCGTGCCCGATCATTCTGGTCTCGCTCCGCTTCGATTGGGGGGGGGGGGTAGATTGACCGAAAAGAAACCCTAATTACGCGGGAGTGGTGGGGTCCACGTTGCGTATGCCAGCTCACGTATATGATAACGACTACTCCGGTGGGCACTGTACACCTGTTTAGTAGAATAGCTGGATCAAACATTCTGTAGAGAACAGCCCGTCTACGATTTCAAAGAGCTTGCGCCGAATACAGCGCTGTAGAGGAAGGCCGAGAACAACTTCGGGTGAGAAAACTGTTCTAGAAATAGTCCACAGTTTTTGATAGCTGACCGCTAACTGAAGGCGAAATAGCGGGATCTGTAAACGATAGCCATAGTGCAGTAAACCTGCATTAACATTTATGTATAAAGAAAATTAAAGCAAAATCGTCGGAGAGTTATTTGGGACTTTAAAGACGATAGACCGCAGGACCTTTTGGGCCGACTCGCCGTCCGTCGACGAAATCAGGGTCGACCACTTCAACCCAGAACGGATAGATGTCACCAGAGAGTGGACCGTGCGCGCCAGCCAGGGTTAAAAGTGCACCTCGACCAGAAAGGGTTTGGCGACCGTCCTCTGGGATGCAAACGGTATTTTGTTAGTAGACTTTTAGTCTACATGACGAGGCACCACTGGAGAGTTTTAGGCGACACGTTTTGGAAGATGACGGACCGTATCGTAGCACTACGGCCAAAAGAGCCGAAAAATACAGTGTTCTGTCACTACCAGGATACTCTTGCCTTACACGTCTCTTATAACTGTAATCAAAATACGAAAACCCTAGTTCCAAATTGTCGAACATACCCAATAATCTCTAGATCTGACTCCGTGCGCTCTACGGTATTTAATAAATCTCAGAATTCGGGCCTAAAGATGCTTAATAATTTTCTTCTAAGGTAAGGAGCACCGCAACGTCGCTGTGTGCTGGTGCGCCATCGCGCTAGAAATACATCCTTGCCTTGATACTTTCTGGAACATCAACCTTACCAACAGTTCTGATAAGGTTTTGTTTAGAAATGTGTGGCATACTATTTGATTGAGCTCTTCCAATCTGGAATTCGCGCTGTTATGTCAATGCACCGTAGAACAAATGCATGTGCATTTTCTCGGAATTCGTAAGCCGGTGTACTATGAGGCGGCACGTAGCAGAGCCTGTACTTTGTACTAGAACGCAAATCAAGTACACACAAGGTCGGATCTCCTGCAGAGCTGGCCTGAGCAAAAGGAACGTTGTTTTCGCTGTCTGGTTCCGCTTTGCTTCTGTAGCAACTTCCGTTTCAACTTTTCTCTACTTCAATAGTGGAGTATTTTTGATAACCTCAATCCAACTGCAAATCAATGGAAAGATCGCCTCTAAAGGGTCGAACATGTTAACATATCTCGGGTTTCCCCAACAGTCCATTGTGGTAGCCCGGCCACACATGGTTTGTGTTACTCCTAAAATAACACGAGCAATACGTTAGATGACACAAGACAAAAACGTATGTGAAATGCCTATTGTTAAACCGTATTGAATTACTTTGAAACCACGAATCAAATCATTCTTCTGAATGCCCACTTCTTTCAAAAGTCGGTGCTTTATAAGCGTAACGGCAAATTACCGTGTCATTAAACGTTAAAACCAAAAAAATGTGTATATATATATTTTTTTCTTTCATGAATACAGAAAATCCTCCCCATAACACATCTAGCAAATTAAAACAAAATTGTTATAACCTTGTATTTTAATATCGTACCACGTGACAAGAAAGACACGGTCGAACACATCAACCTAGTCGTATACATACATGTAGATAACGACCGAAAGTCGGCGCAAAGGGTAGAACGCATGTTTATATCCAATTAGACAATTTGGACTCCTGACTTAGCGCAGTGTAGATGAGATTTGCGCAGCAAAGTATTTTATATATGCATACGTACGTATATATATATATATATATATATATATATATATGTAATAAACACGTACCATATTGTTATTCAATGTTGCGTCATCATGCATCGATCAGTCGTCGGAACACAAACTTGGGCAGAACTTTTCCACAAAGCGGTCCCATACGCTCTCTGCAGGGCGCGGAAACGCTTTATTAGGATTAAGCATGCTAAATGCCGATCCGCAGACAAACAAATTAATTTTTAGATAAACAAATGCCTTTGGTTCCCCACGTGTTAAATGAATGGATGAACACAGCTCTGTATGTGTGAATGACTATGCTCTTGCCAGCCGAGTATTGAACAGAGTTCTCTTTCATGTGTTTGTATATATATATATATATATATATATATATATATATATATATATATATATACGGTGTCTAAACTTTGTTTGGCCATACCTGAGGGTGCCGCAGAACTCTTTAGAATAAGCATTTGTTTTCTACTGGGCGGGGGAATGATGTGTTTAGTAGTAATAGTGAAAATGCCATATTTTGTTTTTACGGATGTGGTTGGCCGGGCATTACTTCACAAAATAAGCAGTTGTAGAAGAACAAGTTTTTCTATGGGGAAGCTGGATACCAGCGTGTTTGGAATGAAACTCTGGCGTACGATAATCATATAACAAATCGAATCCATACTCGCCATTAGTACCAAAAAGATCTTCAT
>QVRM01006141.1:0-49722 GCA_003439945.1 Dermanyssus gallinae
GCAATCAGGGCAAGCCGGGCGCACCAGACGGTCTCGACTGAAGCTCTTGGTCTTAGCGTAGATGCTGCCATGGGAACTTTACTAACTTTTAATACATTTTACTTCTTTCAGCAGTGAAAGAAGTAAAATGTATCTAGACTATGATCTGGTCTCACCAGGGCCAGAAGTGCCACATTATCGGCCTGGCAAAGGGAATGGGCGCAGGTAAGACCCGGTGTGACCACAGGGAGCTGGACCAAGAGTCTAATACCAGACCTCAGGGTGGTACGACCGTCACGGAACTTCTTACTGGACGACCCAGGTACTGACCGTACACGGCCAGTTCCAGAATTACATGTTATCCAGAGTGTTCCAGAGTTACTTGAAAAGGACACAACCAGTTGTTAAGTTACATGTCAAGGATTGAAAAGGTCAGCAGCGATATTTTGTACTGTGTGACTCTGGGGAGGCTGACACCGTAAAGCATGTGCTGCGATGCTATACACTCAGGGAAGCGCGGGAAGCAGGACCAACCGATGTGAAGAGCCGGCCCATTAGGGAGGTGGTCGCCCATGCTCAGGGAGCATATCGAAAACACTATAAAATAACGTTTAACTTGCACCGAATCAACAAGCCCAATATACCCTCAGCACAGACCCTTAGCCTCTCCTGAACCAGATATTACAGCAAGCGCTATAAACTCATTCAGCCTACAGACGATATCATTGTTACTAAAAGAGCTATCCGGTGGGCAATTCAGATTTTATGCATAAGGAAACAGTTTTACAAACGAACTACGCACAAACCATGGTTTTATGAACAGTACAAAGCCATAAAGTACTACTATTTGCAGTCACACGGATTTTAGTCCTTGCATAAAACGGAACCTTAAAAAGATTAAGCAAATAAAGAAACAATAATATTGCATAATTCAGCGTGTGACACGACTACAACAAAGCGCTACAAAACCATGGATACTCCTTCCAAAACGACCTACTCCGCGGAATTGCACTTTTTAGCGTCGTTTATAACATTTTGATCCTTGTTGTCGAACGCTAATATGACGCCATGGGCCTACTTTACCATGCAAACAACATGTTTTTTTTTTAAGGGTAATATACGCCGGATGCCGTTGCCTTTTAGTACGTACAAATACCCGCCAAAATAAAAAAAAAATTGACAAATTTCGCTTTAATCGATTTTAAAAATGCACATTCCTCAACAGCTTCAGGCGAAAACTCTCTTCAAAAAAACCTTGTTACTCTTTAATTTATAGAAAACCGGAGCACACTGCAAGTAAGATATACTCAATCATATTTATTTCACTCAAATAGAGTATGTACAAAATAGTTCATGCTATTATGAAACATAAATACTTGTTGTTGTGCCGTTCCACCGAGAGAAGAAGTGTAAGGATCTTCGTTGCAGTGCCGGACAATCAACCGCGTGGTACTTAGCGCATTGCTGCGAGCAGAACCGACAACGTAAGTAAGATATACGCTTTATAGTAAAATATATGTATAAAATGTGCGTACACGGTTTGGGTTGTTTTATTCTAAGCAATGCAAAACGAAACTAGCCTAAACATTACAGTAACGATTCATCTCAATTTCTAAAACAACGATACGTGGTCTGCCACCTAGTACTCTATCCCTGGATTTGCAAACGGTTCCATTTCGTGTGTACTCGTCCTCATCAGCAGCAGAGTTTGCGTTGCCATGCATGTATGCGCTGTGCAGAATGTTTTAATTGGTGAGTACCAGGGCGTGATAAAATGCTTGTTTTGAATATGATCTTTACTTTTCAAAAATAACAAAAATCGACAGTTTTAGGTTTTTCCTCTATGTAACAATACACAATTAGATAGCGAGATCATATACATTTTCGAAAACTGGTCATCTAGCGTTAAAATAAAGAGCGAGATTCGATGTTTTTCGTGTTTTGTACGCAATAAGCGGGTATTTCCCTTTTATAATATACCCTTACTTCGCACTTGGTGCTGCAATCTCACGGGAATAAACTATAGTGGTAAATTTTTTATCGTCTCGCATGAACAAATTATTATTATTGTTATTATTATTATTATTATTATTATTATTATTATTATTATTATTATTATTATTATTATTATTATATTATATTATTATTATTATTATTATTATTATTATTATTATAGAGGTAACTGGTAAAATGCGTTATGCACACCAAGCGACGTTGTTAAAGCCTCGGTAGTGTGGGACTCGCACCCACTAAAATCCAGTCGTCCTCTTTGCCCCTTGACGGGGGTGGCCGCAGTACTGTCTTCTCGAGATTACTTCACCTGGCCACTCTTCTTGCCATTTAGGCTGCTCGGCTTTGTGCGGCGGTTATTTTCGCCTCAGAGATACCTTGCGCGAGTGGGTAGGTAAGCGAGCCGTGTTTGAGGCAAGATCAGAAAGTATTGATCTTGTCCAATATCCGGATGGCCCGGCTGAATTGCTTCCCATTGCTGGCTCCATTCGCTTAGTGTGTCGGTTCTGCTGACTAGTGTGCCCTCCGTCAGAACGTTGGTTACAGGATTTTTTGATGCCAATTCTTTTACTCTTAAGTCCCAGGGAATTTGTCTGGAGAGAACCTGTACGGCTGCTGCGTTCTCATAAGGGTGCGGCGTATAACATAATGCTGTCTATTACTGATGCTAAGAGTCGGCGCCGAGAGTCGCTTGCTCCTCTGGTCCGTGGGAGGATTTTCCGTAACTCTGCTGAGGCTTTGGCTGTTTTTTTAGCTGCATAGCGCACATGAGGTGTTCCTGTGAGAGCTCTATCCAGGATTACGCCCAGGTACTTGACCACGGGCGTAGGCGTTATTGGATGGCCTTCCAGGTGTAAATTTAGGTTGCGTGGAGGACGCTTCAGACCGTTTAGAAGGACTGCTTCCATTTTTTGTGAAGCCAGTTTGAGGCCAAACGTGCGGAGGTGTTGTCGGATACCCGCCAAGGCTCCGTTGGTTGTACATTCGAGCAAATCCTCGTCACTGGCGGTAACGATCAGTGCCAGATCGTCTGCTAAAACGATAGAAAAACTCCCGGGGGATGCGGCAGTCTTAGTACTCCATCGTAGGTTATGTTCCACAGGGTTGGTCCCAGTACAGATCTTTGGGGAACCCCAGCAGTGACGGCGTAGTCTACTCCATCGTATGTAGATGCTCGGTCCTTTAGATACGACGCTAGAATACGTCGTAGGTAGGGAGACACGCCTTTATTTCCAAGTGCTTGGTTTATGGCGTCCCACGACAGCGTATATTATTATTATTGAAAAATTGCATTTTCGGAGCTGAGATTGACCATTAACCTACACTTTCTACCGATATATGTGGTTTTGTTTTCAATATTTTATTTTTACATAGTCATTTCGAGAGAGTTAATTATCCAATTAACTACAGCACTATTCGTGATATCAGAACAGATATAATTTATTTTATTCAGTCAGGAGAGCGCGATGATGATTGTTGCTTAAATGTTTAAGTGCCACTAGCAGCTTAGTCCATGTCCATCTAAGATATATATATATATATATATATATATATATATTGACTTCAATTATATTTATTTCACTCAGATTGAGTATACTATACAGTTCAAGATGTTTCTTCATAATACTCTTTCTTCTGCACGCTTTGGGCGAGAAAAGTAGTGCAACGATTTTTGTCCAACGCTGTGCATTCCACTGCATGGTACTTGGCACACCTCTGTAGCCAGAACCGGCACGTGCACAACTCGTACTCCTCGTGAAAGGCTGCGCTTAAACATACCAGGTAGTGATAACCAAACACTATGTACCTGGTGTATACGTGGCGACTGTCACATACAGGACCAGACCAAAGGTGCACGGCATTGAAAACGTCCAAACCACCGACCTCCCATCTGGCCTGCTCGACTTTAGCTTCCCATTCGGAAATAAAACATTCGTACGGTACTGTACGCGGTACCTTCAGCCTTAGTCGGATTGTTTCAATAGCCGGTGGACAGCCTGACATGAGATCTACAAAGCGACTCCTTGCTCGAATAGGCAAGCAAAGCAGTCGCTTCATATATAATGAGAAACATCTCTCAAGCTGGTTAAATTCGCCAGTGTAAGGTGGTTCCACACCCTGTCAGGGCCACACATCAGCCCCGGAACAATCTTAAGCATGAAGAGCCTCACTGCTGAGAAAGCGGACAGCCTGCGGACATTGCCTAATTCCCCGTAAAGAGAGACAAGTGCCTTCCGTACTGATTCGTTTATATGCGCTGTGAACGTCGTTCCCGTATAATGAACCCGAAGGCCAAGATACTGGAAAGAGTTCACAAACCCCAATAGTTAGCTGCAGCAACGTATAACGTATCTGGCAGACAATCGACCTCCACGCCAGAATTTCATGGCATTGGTCTTCTTGGTGTTTATCTCAAGTCCCTTTGAGGCTAGGAACGCCTCTATCATAAAGGTAATGCGCTTGATGGCACCTAGGTCGCGATGAGCGACCACGATATCATTTGCATACATCACCACCACGGCTCTTTGGTACTCCTGTCGGACGTAACCGACGAGGTCAGCAAAGAGAAGTGTAAACGAGACGCAGCTCAGCGGGTCTCCTTGCAGAGTTCTCACATTTTGCTTAATTTCCAATATATCCTACTCACCGTCTACCAACAAGATGTCCTCCTCAAAGAAACTTGCTATTACACTTAGGAGAGAGCCACCCACTCCTGCTCGTTGAAATGCTTCAACCAGCAGATAGCGAGGGGTTTTGTCAATGGCTTTGACGCAGTCAATAAAGACTGCATACAGATGAACTCTGGGTTGTGCCACAGCTCGCTCGATTTCTGACTGGAGAACGTAGATTGCATCACGGGTGCCTCGGCTTCTCCTAAAGCCGAATTGCTCCGGTGGAAGTGCCTCTTCGTCCACGTGCTCAATTTGCTGAATAACCAACCTACAGAAAATCTTCTTAAATGTGCGTTCTGACGCCACTCCGCGGTAGAGATTTGGATCCTGTTTGTCATCAACAAGCCTACCCTTGAACCGAAGAGAAAGCCTGGCGACATGCCAGACTTTAGGCATCCGCCCCCTCTTAATAATTTTATTAAAGAAATCACAAAGAGTTTCTGCCAAGAGAGGGAGTGACTGGATCTAATGCTCATAGACCTGATTGGGCCCTGAGCTCTTTCGTTTCGGGAGTGACCGTAGGACCTGGCACACCTCCTCTACTTCGAACGGCAGATTTATGTTGTGCTGCTCCAATGTAAGCGGATGCTGTACGATTGGAGATACGGCCGCAACGTCACGATTAAATAAGAGATTAGTTAGGTGGCTCTTTACCTGTCCGTCACTAAGCGGATTCACCGCCCTACGAGATCGCACGATGTAAGCTGAGGGCTCTCGTTCTGCTCTTTCGAGCAGCCGTCGTTCCTCCCGCCTCGCGTGTTCCCTTTTATGGTCATAGCAGAGTCCTATATAGGCCTTTCTACGCTCAAAGTAGTCCCGCCTGACCTGCAGTGATGATGGTGCTCTGGCTCTTGCTTGGCGAAGAAGTCCGAGCACTTCACCGTGGGCGAGGTAGCAGGCTCGAGAGTACCACGAACGTGATCTCTTCTGAAATAACCTGTTCCACTTCACTGCACTTCTCATCGTCCTCTCCAGCTGGTCACAGGTAGTATCGATGTCAGGGCTTACCTTAAGACCGCCCACCGCTCTGTCTAAAAGAGATGGATTAATCCGTCTCATTGCACACCAGCGCGGCGGATTATGTCGGTCTCGCCAAATACCGGGAACATCGACAACGGCCAACACTGGTTGGTGTTTTCATGCCGCTTTATCGAGAACATCGAAACTTTCAATTTCACGGCTGACAAAGTTGTGGAACAACAGGTCGATGGTGCTGCATTCATTGTGACGTAAATATGTATAGTCTTTGCGCGTGTTTGCAAATCCTAGACCATTATTCTCCATCACCTGAAGCAGCACCTCGCCTTTATCATCGTTGGCCCCATAATCGATTCTGGCATTGAAATCACCACCGACGATAGTTGGCATGGTCAGGTTTAACTCTGAAAGTCCAAAGCTTACCGTCTCAGCAACCTCTGCAGAATCGAATGTAGGTGGGAAATAGAATACAGCGACGTTTACCTTCCCAGAGGAGAGCACCACGCAGTATTCGTCTTTCCTGAGGCATTGCATCGGTGGTAAGCGTTTATGTAGGTAGATAGATAACCCACCCACAGGTCTTCCCTGACCTCCCGCAGGTAAGACAGCCAGCTGGTGAAACCCCCGCATATCATTGATATGCAGTTCGTCCCGCTGAAATGTCTCCGTGAGGAGTGCAACGTCAACCAACATAAACATATCATCACGTGCAAGATCCATTGCCCCCTTAAGTCCCTCACAATTCCAGAGAAGCACTCGTAGAGGTATGTTTGCCGCTACGCTTGCAATTCTAGAACTGGTCAGTCACTTAAGGGGACTTGGACCGCCAGGCGCACTAAAACTCTCCTTAACCATTCTCTCATAGTGGAAGTCCCCAACCCAGCGACGGAACAGGCGTCCCTTCGGCCAGAATTAATTTCTGCAACAGTTTGCGTAATCATCGTCACGCACCACGACACATAACACAGCATCACTTCCATGTAGCTTCCAAACTGCTTTCACAGTTCCCTTGCCAGTAAGCCACGCTTGCAGCCCGACTGCCGATGTCTTCTGCGCCAATCGTGCCACTCTCAAGGCGCAGATCTTCGCAGGTCTAGCATAGACTTCCGGTGTGGCGGCGTGGTCTAGGGGACTAGTGCAGTAGTTATGGTTGTCATCTACCGGTCCCCGGTTCGATCCCTGTTGTTGATCGAATTTTCTTTGAGCGATCCTCGTTGAGATTAGATGACTAACCATACCGCTGAGTGTCAGCGGCCATGCTGCCACAAGGACTGTTAGGGAAACCTTAGATATCTTATTATGTCCGGCCCTCGGTGCTTTGAAGATATACCTTAAGTTGAGTTCTAAACCCGTAGGGGACGGAGGATAGTCTAGAATTAGATAGAAACAACCAAAAATGTTTTTAATTCTAGCATATACTTCCAATCCGCCTGTGTAATCTGTTGCACTACCGCGCTGCATTCGATGCTTTGTTTTGTTGTCTCGTCGCTTACGAACCACAACAAAACCATCGTCGTCTACCTTCTCCTTCGGTCGTGGGTCAGCTGGATCTGCTGTCGGCGTTGTTGTTACCGCAGCTGATGACGCCGCTGTACCACCACCCGGTGGTTCCATCTCAACAACAGCGGGGTGCGGCAAACTGTTCCTGCGGGATTGCCTCGATTTTGGCAACCCGCTCCTGCAGTGCCGTGTGTGCTAACCACAGTTTTACAAAGTTCCAGTGTAGTTCACTCAATCGGCCGCACAACGTACCGTGACTTGTTCCTGGGTGTCACAGGCTCCACACGGAGTCGAGTGTGCATCCTTGGGAAGCACGAGGTTTAGGCAACCCCCGTGAAACACTTTTGAGCAGCCTTGACTGCACACCACTAGTTGTTCACCCGCCTTTAACGGAAGCGAACACTTGGAACAACCGAACATCACGACTGCTAGCAGACAACTACAAGCAGAACAGATATTATTGCTTTATTGCAACTTAAAGGCGTGGATGTATAGAACTACTTCGCAACCGATTTAGTATACTTTCTAAGGCACGTGCAGTAGTGAACGCACGCTAATTCGATGCATCGAATTAGCAGTGCGCCAAACAAAAGTGACGCTAAGCGGCCTTGAGCTGTTTCGAAGACTGCGGTTGGGTCCAGTCGGCTCTTGGAAAATAGTGTAAATGCTTAGTACAGACTCGTTCGTATTGAAACATCCAGGTAATCATTGTCATAAAATATTTATCTGGTATAGACGTGGCGATTGTCACATGCAAGACCCGACTAGAAGCGAGAGGCGCTGAAAATATCCAGGTTCTCAATCTCTCGTCGGACTTGTTTAACCTTATTTTTCATTCCAAAATAATGCATTTAAGTGGTACAGTGCGCGGCGTCTTCAGCTTCAATTTAATTGCCTCAACAACAGGTGCACAGCCGGCACACGGGATATTTGGTGCACAAAACGGCTCTTTACCGCATTGATAAGTTCACAGCCATGATCTTTATGGCGTTAATTTTTAGCTTCCCTTAGACAAGAAACACCTCTGCCAGAGAAGTGCTGCGGTTAATAGCACGCACTACATCACAACTATAGCCTTACTCATATCTCATAGAATATACCCAAAAAATCGCAAAGGATACGCAGCTCAAAGGGTCACCTTGCGGGATTCCCACATTCTGTTTTAACCTAAAGATATTGTTAAATATTTGCCTCAAAGCGCCGATAGACATCGCTACTGGTTATATCAACAACGAGGCCGGATAGTCCAGCCGGACCGATTACAGAGGTGTACAAGGAGACAGATGGCCGCGAAGCCAATTTGACAAGGTGAAGACCAATCTTGTTGGCAGATATGTCGGCACTAGGCATATTGTGTTAGCTGGCTGGTAAAGATGTTGAGGTTGATGTACTACTTAACTTGCATACAAGAGGTGACGGCGCTGTAGTTTATATTGCACCTCTGAGTAACGAACTCATGCGTGCCTCCAAGGAGGATATTTCTGCAAGAAGATGGTCATGTAATATTTTCATGTAATGTTGAAAATGGTTACCTCTCAAAATGACTTAATAGAAGTATCGTGATAAACAATGTAATTTTCTCATATGGAAGTGCTAACATTGTTATGTTTCATTTTCCTCCCAGTGGTTCCTTCCAGTGGCAACCGTTACGGACGTCGAATTTGCGAGGGTTCTCGAGTTTTTAACTTGGGGCTTCAATAGTTGTCGGATGTTTCATCATGAGGGTTTTACGTGTGGCATGTCATGACTTCACCGCCATCTGTTATAACGACAAGAGTACCATAGGCCTGCTGTTTCATTATTTTGATAATAATGAGCTCTAGGGCTTTGTGGTTGTGCAACTTGCCGCAAGAAATTAGCAGACACGTTCGCAAATGAAGTCGACCCGACAGCTTGGTCTGACGACTTCTTCAGTCGATATGAAGAATGTCATAGTTAAAAATAGTGTGGATACTTGCTGTCGGTTTCTCGAAAAAGTGATGCAGAATGAAGTCAAGTAAACAAGGTTTAGGCCGCAGAGAACTGGGTACTGCACTGAGTGTATTGTGTGCAGAAGAGCCGCTCTGGATGGGAATTATCTGTAACTTCTTCACTAAAATAACGAACGAGGGACAAATGGCCAGGGTTTGGCATATTGCCAGCCTCTCTTTGTTACTCAAGGAAAATACATCAACGAAAGAACTGACCAAAATATACCGGGAAGTGGCCTCAAAGTGGATTTCAGAAGATTTTTCATAAGCTAATCGTTGAAAACATTACTATTAAGGTTGATATTGTGGCAGCTAATGTAAAACCGGCGGGTGTAGAGTCTACTGAGACCATGACAAAACGTATTATGCTCGGAGTCAAAGCTGTGCCAAGAAAAGCACCTATAATTTAAGCGGGGGATTTCAATGCCAGGTTGGACAAAGGAAACTCTGAGCGTACTGAAGCATTTTTGAAGATTATAACGGAGATAGGTTGTTGGTTGGTCAGCGAGCCAGGCCTAAACACATTTAAATGTAGTACTAAAGCATCAGTCATCGACGTTTTTGCCACAGACGGAAACATGAATGATATAACATTCTTAGGAGAAAATACATTATTTCGGGAAGGAGCGGGACTTAGAAGGCACATACCCATGGGGATGGCATTTAAAGTTAGCAGCAGTGGTAAGAAGAGTAGCCGTAGGCTGGAGTCCGGAACAAAACTGGATAGTGAGATTTCTTAAAGGGAGTTGGGGATGTATGTCCACCAGGGGAAATCCACATAGAGTCCTATGGACGTAAACTGGTAAATCTAATCAAAAGTGCAATAGTCCTGCATCACGGACGAAAAGGAAGGCCCTGGTTCAACGACCGCTGTAGAACAGCAAAAACTGTCAACGGGCTAACTAGAGACTACAAGAAGATTTTTACCGTATTGAGGCTGTTGGCTATGATGGTAAAGAAAATGACGCCAATGACATACAAAGAAGAAAAACAAAAGTACTTGGAAAGCCAGTTGTTACAAGAGGCAGAGGGGGGTACAGAGATAGTAGTCCACTGTGCCTGTGCATTTTTGCAATCGCGCAAAGTGCCAACGGTGATGGTCAAGCTGGACTTGCGAAACGCCTTCAATAGCGTCCGGAGAGACCATTTGCTTTGAGCCGTCAAGTCGTGGGCACCAGTACTGTTTCACCAGACGAACCTGGCCTATGGTTCAGAACCATCCCACCTGGTAATGCCCCACAGCACTATGCTATCGCAGACAGGTCTTCAGCAGGGTGATCTCCTGGGTCCCCCACTTTTTTGCTTGTGTATCAAGGAATTGGTGGATTTACTGCAGTCCCCCCTTAATGCCTGGTACTTGGATGACGGGGTTCTGGGCGGGGACCTCCCGACCGTACTTGACGACATACGGAAAGTTATTGAATTTGGTGCTATTAGCAATCTGACATTGAACCCGGTCAAATGTGAAGTATATGTCACAACTCACAACGAAGTTGAGTCGTTAGATTTAACTAACCTTTTTGACCTACTTCCGGGCTGTCGCGTAGTATACAAGGTTAACCTAGAGCTGCTAGGTGTCCCCTTGTTGCCAGAAGGCATTGCAAAGGCATTAGACAGTCGAAAAGACAAACTTGACTTTGCGGCGGGCAGACTACCTCAATTGGGGGCTCACTGCGGCTTGTTCCTTCTTAGATCTTGTTTTTCAGCCACGAGGTTAACACACCTGCTTAGAGGTTGCATCCTGTTTTTATCACGAGAGCTCTTACAGCCATTTAATGGACTTAGCCTAGACATTTTAGAGATCATACTAAATCTTAAGCTGACCGCTGAGGCAAGGGAACAGGTAATGCTCCCGGTTTATTTAGGCGGCCTAGGTGTGCCCGACGCGGTCATGACGACAGGACATGCAATAGTGTCGTCACTGACCCAGGCTGCGGAGAGGGTTAGGGCATTATTGGATAACGATGGGTGGGAAGCTTATAGCGTAGAACAACAAGAGTTGACGTACCGATTGTCGTCTTTATGTGACTCCCCTCCCGTTGAAAGGAATAAGCAGAGCAGTTGGACAGCCCCCTTGCAAGAAAAGCGATTAGCAAGCCTGATCGATAAAGCCCCCACCTTGGCTGATAAAGCCAGGCTCCGAGCCGTAAGTAGTGAAGGGGCTGGAGCTTGGTTGCATGCCCTACCCTGTCCACGAATAGGGACGCTTTTGGATGATGAGACGACGCGTATCAGCACAGGATTGCGGCTTAGTGTCGACCTAGTTGTCCCTCACCGATGTCGTTGTGGTTACCTTGTAGACGCTTTGGCGCATCCTGGCTTATTATGCGCCTTAAGTGCAGGCCAAAGAGCACGCCACTCGGCATTAAATGACACTTTCAGTCAACCACTGATATCTGCTGGCTTTCCGTGTATACTAGAACCCCCGGGCCTATCCAGAGACGACGGAAAAAGGCCTGACGGCCTTACTTTAACCCCCTTTGAGCGTGGCCGCATGCTTGTTTGGGACGCAACTGTAACCGACTCATTAGCCCTTTCGATGGTCGGTGCAGGGGAGGACCAGGCAGGTCATGCGTCCAGGTTAGCAGAGGCTAACAAATTTAGAAAATACTGTGGCGTTGGCTATCCGCACCAATTTTGTCCGTTGGCTTTTGAAACAATGGGAGGCCCAGGACCGCTTACACTGAAGTTGATTCAGCGCGTAGGCAGAAGCCTTAACCTTTCCACGGGAGACTCGAGAGCATCGGAGTTTTTTGCGTCAGAGACTGTCTCTCGACATTCAACGAGGAAACGCAGCATCTGTTCGGGGCACTTTGTAGAACTGGGCTAACCCTGGGTTAGAGAACCCGTGACTACACGTTCGCGCGGAGACAATTGTTCACTCCAAAGTGCTAACATGAAAAAGTTATATAACTAGATCAATCAAATAAACAGCAGGTTGTTACAATAAGGCAACAAATCGGGCAAACGCCTAATCTGTGTAAGGCCAGTAACACGAAGATCGAGCTCAAGGAGCTGTCTCAAAAGCTCCCCAGGACCCTGGAACGTCTAGAAAAGGTCTTGGAGGACAGAGGGAAGGCCTACCGAGAAGTTAGGTCAGCTGATGAGGAAGAGATAGAACAGCTTAGAGGGGAAGTCGAAACTCTACGAACAAACGAGTGCAGACTGAGGGTAGAGCTCGAGGGTCTAAGAGAAAACGGGGTACAGGAGAATAGGGAAGACATCCAACGAGACAAGATAAGCGAGCGGGTAAAAGGCCTCGAACTCCTATGCGCACGTTGTCACGGGGAGCTAGATAAAGATAGGGCCAAGGAGCTGGAACTAGAAACAGAGGCCACGGAGATAGAAAATAGTATAGAAAGGGCAAGCACTCCGGAAGAGCTGGTGAGAGCCGTCAAGGGACACTGGCCTGAGAGGGTGATTAAACACTTAAAGGTCACCACTGACGCCCTCACCACTCAGAGGGAGGTTAGGGTAGCGGTTATCACTAAAGGGTCAGATTCGGATAAGGGTTTAATAGAGGGGCTGGCGGCACAGTTTCCCACGCTAGCAGCGGTGGCTGACATGAGCGCAGGGACGGCTGCTGTTCTTAAAAATAGCGACGCCGTCGAATTCTTAGAGGGTTCAGGAAACCAAGCGGCCTCTCAACGGTACTTGGTAGTGGGAGTGATAAGCCCGGAAGAAGAACTAGGGACCACGACCCTGGGGGTGCTCCAAGCTGTCGTGGGAAAAGCGCTGGGGCTGGCTGGCGGGGAGAAACCCCCGTTGATGCACGTCACAAGGGAGCGCCGTACACAGACGCTTCTACAGGCTCTGGAAATCTGCTGCCGAAAGACCGGCGACGGCAGTGGCCTCCTAGAGGTTTGTTCGAGACAAACAAGGAAGACCGGAGCCAAACCGGAGACTACCACCCGGGCGGAGCAGGGAGCAAGGAGCACCCTCAGGGTTAAGGTCGAAGAGGGAAAAACCTTCGCCGACACTCTCCGGGGTGTTAGAGAACAAGTCAGGCAGCAAGAAGGCGCCGGGATAACGGTTAGGGGGGTAGTTAAAAGTAAGGAGGGTGACCTTATAATTAGAATAGAGGAGAGTGAAAAGGGCGCAGGAGAAAAATGGCGGCGGCCATTCGGGAATCTGCGAAGATGCAGGCCGACTGCCGAGAGCTTAACCAGGGGCAGACCATCGCCCTGTGGGGGATTGACCCACTCTTGGACGGGGAGCAGGTCGAAAGCGAACTGCAAAAGGCCTTGCAGCTTCCGGCCGGCGCCAAGATCACAGCTACCGAGCCAAGGCTCGGAAGAGCTGAAGTTTGGTACGCACTGGTCACGGCGTCCCCGGCGGCGGCAAGAGCCATATGCTCCCGCAAGACCCTTAAGCTGGGCTCGAGGTGGTGCAGACCTGAGGAGTGGATTAGGCTCCCCAACTGCTACAAGTGTCATAGGCCGGGCCATAAGGCCCAAGACTGCAAAGCAGAGAGCCAGGTGCCTCGGGTATGCCACAAATGTGGTGAACCTGACCACCTGGTAGCCAATTGCAAAGCAACGACACCAAAGTGTCTGGTCTGCGGAATAGAGGGGCACCGAGCGGATAGGATGTCTTGCCCGGCCTATAGGGAGCAAGTCGAGCAGCGGCGGGAGGCCCGAAGGGGCGTCGCCAAGGGACAGGTAGATGGCAAGGAGACCCAAGTAGAAGCCCAAATAACCAAGAAGAGCAATAAAAAGGGGAATAAAGACAAGGGGGCTAAAAATAAGAAGAAAACCGTTATCCCAGCAGAGGACGGAAAGGGTGATTGGAACTTAGTAGGTAGGGGCCCTTTATCCGACCAATGTTAAAGATACTTCAGGTAAACCTTAACCGCTGCAGGGCGGCGCATGACATGCTCGATGAGATAGTACGCAGAGAGTCTGTAGGCCTCTGCCTGCTTTCCGAGCCAAACATAGCGATCACCAAGCGGAAGGCAGACTGGGTATCTGACGCAGAGGCGGATACCGCAATCTGGTGGACGGGTTCCGAGAGAAACCTCGCGATTAGGGGCGGGGGGTCGGGGAGGGGGTTCTCCTGGCTGGAGATTGACCGGGTAGGGGTCATCTATAGCTGCTACTTCTCTCCCAACAGGGAGGAGGAGGAATTCGAGGAATTCCTCGAGGAACTTGCCCAGAGCGCGGGGGCACATGCAGGTAAGAGGGTAGTGATCACCGGGGATTTTAACGCAGCCAGCATAGCATGGGGTAGCCGAACCACAACTAGACGGGCCCAAACTTTACAGGAGTGGATGGCTGAAAAAAGTCTAATGGTTCTTAATGACGGAAGGGTCCCCACCTTTTCCAGAGGGAGCCAGACGGCCTTCATTGACCTAACAATGGTCAATGAGGCGGCCTTTCCACTGGTGGTAGAGTGGAGGGTGAGGGAGACGGAGGAGACCATGAGTGACCACAGATACATCTGTTTCACCATCAGTACCCCCGAGGTGGCCCTCGCCCCGCCCCCTAGTAAGAGATGGCAGATGCGGAAACTTGACGCCAAGATTCTAGTGGCTGAAATAGACGAGGGTTGCAAACAACTGGGAGACACGGTGGGGGATGAATATCAAATAATTAGCATACTCTCTACAGCATGCGAGAAAGCTGCTCCCTCACAACACCATGGGAGCCGCCACCCTCCTAATTACTGGTGGAACAAAGGGATCGCAGCTGCCCGCAGGGCTTGCATCAGGCTAAATAGGATTTTCACGAGAACACGCAGCTGGTTAACGCAAAGAAAACGACGGGTGGGATTTTACGGGGAGCGAGAGACCGCAAGAGCTGAATCCCAATTGGCGGAGTACAAGGCTGCTCGATTGAGACTCCGAGGACTCATCGCCAAAAGTAAAGCCCGAGCGGAGAAAGAGCTGATAGACGCGGTGGAGAGCGACGTATGGGGCCTGCCGTACCGAATAGTTATGGCCAAACTCCGGAGACCTCCCCCGAAACTCCCCCCGGATGTGCTGCGGGAGACTGTAACCGGTCTTTTTCCGGCACAGCCGCGGAGAGAAAACGAGGAGTTCTCGGTCACCCCGGAAAACATTCCGGAGGTGACGCTGGAGGAGGTCGAACAAGCCCGGATTCGGTTGGCAACCGGTAAAGCGCCCGGCCTAGACGGAATTCCCCCAGAGGTAGCGAGGCTACTGGTCAAAAGGTGGCCTAAGGTCTTCCAAGACCTTGCCAACAAGCTTTTGAGAGAGGGGAGATTCCCGAGGCTGTGGAAAAGGGCAAGCCTGGTTCTAATCCCCAAACCCGGGAGGAAGACGGGGCCTTCGGCTTACCGGCCCATATGCCTCATTGACGCCATGGGTAAGCTCCTGGAGAACGTTATAGTCAAGAGACTAAACGACGAGATTCAGGAAAAGAACGCCCTATCAGATGCCCAGTACGG
Source organism: Dermanyssus gallinae (assembly GCA_003439945.1). Taxonomy (NCBI): domain Eukaryota; kingdom Metazoa; phylum Arthropoda; class Arachnida; order Mesostigmata; family Dermanyssidae; genus Dermanyssus; species Dermanyssus gallinae. Next base: position 15,518 of record QVRM01006141.1, read on the forward strand.
CTTCCGGAAGGGCAGATCCGCATTAGGGGCTCTAAAGAAGGTTCTGAAACGGGCGGGTGAGGAGACTATGAAGACCCCTAAAACAAGGGGATTCGTGCTCCTGATCCTCCTAGATGTCAAAAATGCCTTCAACACAATGAATTGGAAAGTAATTGTGGAGGCGATGAAGAGGAAGGGCTTTTCCCTCTACCTCCGTCGAATGATTTCATCCTACCTGGATGACAGAGGCTTGGTTGCAGGGGGGCAGGAGTACGAGGTTACTGCCGGAGTCCCACAGGGCTCGATTCTAGGACCCGTGCTCTGGAACATAGCTTACGACGGGGTGCTCGAGATCCCAGGTCTCCCGTATGGGGTGGAGACGTTGGCGTACGCCGATGACCTTGCACTCATGATAACGGCCAGGACCGAAAGAGCCCTGGAGAGCGCCGCCAATGAGGCCTTGTCAATGGTGTCCGAGTGGATGGAGTCCCATCACTTGAAACTGGCACCCGACAAGACGGAGGCGATGTACCTAACAGGCAGAAAGAGGACGACCGGCATTAACCTCGTGATGGCGGGCCACCCGATAGAAATCAGAAAGAAGGTAAAGTACCTTGGGGTCATGCTAGACACCGGACTGACCGGATCGGCACACGTTAAGTACGTGGCCGAAAAGGCCCAAAGGGTCTCCCTGAACCTGGCGCGGATCATGCCTAGGGTCGGTGGGGTGGCTGAGGTGAAAAGAAGGCTCCTGGCCTCGGTGGCCGAATCAACGGCGCTATACGCAGCCCCAGTCTGGGGGGACATGGCAATGCGGACGGCGAAAAATAGGGGGGCACTAAGGTCGACCCAACGAACGCTGGCAATCAGGGTAAGCCGGGCGTATCGAACAGTCTCGACCGAAGCTCTCCTGGTCCTAGCCAAAATGCTGCCATGGGACCTCCTAGTGGCTGAACGAAGTAAAATGTATCTAGACGAAGGTCTGGATCTCACCAGGGCCAGGAGTGCCACCATATCGGCCTGGCATGAGGAATGGGCGCAGGTAAGACCCGGTGTGACCACAGGGAGCTGGACCAAGAGTCTGATACCGGACCTCAGGGTATGGTATGACCGCCGACACGGGGAGCTTTCCTACTGGACGACTCAGGTTCTGACCGGACACGGCCAGTTCCAGAGCTACCTGTCAAGGATCAAGAAGGCCATCAGCGATATCTGCGTACTGTGCGACTCTGGAGAAACGGACAACGTAGAGCATACTGTTCTGCGGTGTGATGCTCTCAGGGAAGCACGGGACGCAGCACCAACCGCTGTGAGGGGCCGACCCATCAAGGAGGTGGTCTCCCATATGATGACTTCGGCGGAGGCATGGAGGGAGGCGACGAACTTGTTCGACGCTGTTTTGACACTCAAGACAGCCAAGGAAACGGCCAGGCGGGAGAGGTTTGAGCGGGTCTCTCGGGAGAGTGGTCGAGACGAGGAGCCGAGGGAGGGGGGAGGGGGTGGGGAGCAGCCAGGCCCTCATGGTCTCGACGCACCCTCACAGGACGGATTACAAAATGGCATCCCTCTATCCAACCGCAGGTAGACATGCGGGATGATAGTCAGGGATAGAGCTGATTGAAGGAGAACGGCAGGGACGCCTCTCCCACGGTTTCGATGTAATGCCAAAGTAATACCGAGCCTGGGGGGGTGGGGAGGAATCCGGGTTTAGTGGGTTTGCGAGTCTCACACTAGTCACGCAGGCTGCTAGTGGCGCATGTGCATCAAGCATTACCGAGACCTCCCAGAACAAAAAAAAAAAAAAAAAAAAAAAAAGGTTGTTACAATAAAACCGAACCTGTCAGAGGCAGAGGAACATCCGCACAAATGGTGAAAACATAAAAGAAAACAGCAGTGCTCAGTGAAGACTGAGAGACTGATTAAGCACTTTGCTGGTATACTACAGGGAGCCGTAACCACTCCAAAAGAAATAATAGTTTACAAGGGGCCTAGGGACAAAGCCACAGAGTTTGCAAGGGGATTGAGTAGTTCGCAAGGCCACAATCGAAGAAGTTGTCAGGGCAATTGAAAGGGCGCCTAGAGGCAAAGCGACCGGAAACGATATGATAAGAAATAAGCACTTAAAGCAAACGTTGGCACTGGCACCATGCAAGAAAGCTCTATTCGAGGAATGCCTAAAGCGTGGAAGGAGGATACCCTTATTAATATACCTAAAGGGAAGGACATAGAAACAGAACCGGAAACTTAGAGGGGGTATAACACTTAAGAGTTGCCCCTGTAAGATATTCTCGGGAATAATATCAGATAGACTTGGGTACTTCCTAGAAGCCAGAAACGCAGTACCAGAAAAGCAACATGGGTTTAGAAGATCAAGGTCGACTCATACGGCCCTGCGCCAAATATAAGCAGATATTTGGGTAACTCTAGCCGAGCCAAGAAGATCGTTATATGCGGTATTTATGGATCTTATAGCCGCCTTTGACCTAGCGCCGAGAAACATAATTATAAAGAACTTAGCCTTGGAAGGAGTTCTGAACCAGCTGTTAAACATTTTAGGGGCCATCCTTAGGGAGAGCATAGTATGCATTGACAACGGTATAGGGATTGTGGGAAGATTCGGTACTATTGGGAGGGCTATCTAACCAGGTGAGACAGGGATAGACTCGAGTGTGGGCAAGTACTTTAATGTACGTAGATGACACCTATGGTAGAAGCCTATTTAGGTAAAACAGGGACGAATAATTGACTATATGGACGAGATAGGGCACAGCATAAACTGGCAAAAGACAGTAGCAGTTAAGTTTCGACGAGGGGTTCGATTTGCAAAAGACAACGTTCTTCGAGCCAGGGGCAATGAGGTACATTTCGTAAATAAATTTACTTATCTGGGAGTCACTATAACGTCGAATGGTAGCAGTTTACGATGGCATATAGAGGGCATAGTGGGAAAAGCAATTCGAGCGGCAGCAGCAATTAAGAACCCGCAAATGTTGTCAATACATACCGCGTCCGCCCTTTTTAAAATTAAAATAGAACCAGTAGCAACATTCGGTATATCACTTATATGGGAAAAACTGGGAGAAGCAGATCTGCAGTTACTAGATAGAGCCAGATTTTTCTTTATGAAACGGGTTTTGGGGTTAATCAATTCTTGTAGGAATAGAATAATTCATATCTTAGAGAGGGGGTCTTTAATGACACAGGAATTACAACTTCGACGGGGTTTACCTAGGACGAGAGCGTTTGAGGCCTATACTTTGAAGTGGATAGAAAAATTAAAGAAACTCGATTTAGGAATATATAATACGGTAGCAATGACAAGCACGGCCTGGCGAGCAGCCGGATACAAGATCAGACAATTAACTACGGCGTTTTCAGCCCACGGGTTTCATTACGTGTTATGCAGCACGGAAGAATTCCACATTCCTCAGGAGTGTTGCAGGTGCACGAGGTGCTCTGCCCAGTGCGATAGATACCACGTGGCAGCATGTCCAGCAGTTCAGTCAATAGCTGAACTAGCAAGATGAGAGAAGACCCACTGACGTGAAGAAAGCACTAGTTCTGTCTGATGTATGTGTTTATGATTTTACCCAACCTAGGTATTAATAAACCATAATAATTGAAAGCCTTACAAGTGTAGCAAACCGATTCCTGACTCCAGAGGAGCAGTTTGGGTTTAAGAAAGACACTCGCGGCGCAAGTCACGTTCTTCAGTTTAGGGTACAGCGAACTCTGTTTTGTCCATGAAAAAATCCTTTCGGGGCTGACTCTCAGCCAACATTTAACGTCCATGGAACTGCTTTCGCATTGCTTCATAGACGGACCCCCATAAATACAAATGTGCAACGGTGGAGTTCAAACCCGCGCACCTATGTGCCTCCTCCGGTTGTGAGGCGCAGACGCATGCCACCACGCCACCGGGCTCGACTGTTTTATCCACGAAGCCGCGCGTATGCAGTTTTTCTGGTGTCAAGGCCTGTGGTGTGACATGGTGTTAAAGATGAACGGTCTAAAGGCTTTTCACAAGGTTCTGCACGAATGATACTCTCTTGGGGGCGTGAAGAAGCGACATATTTTAGTAACCCAGAATGTAAGGACTTCTTAGGAGATGCATTTTGTTTGCGTTTCTTCTTGCTGATTTTGTTTGTTATAAGCGTCAGTAGTTTCAATATGCCTTGGTGATAGGACACCGTGTTGCTCACCGTGAGGTTAGTGCCATCTTGTAGATGGCACCGCCATAATAGACATGTATCTCATGGAAGAAAACTGGAGATAAATGTAAGTTTTACAGCGGAGAACGTCTGGCTGCAAATGACGTTGCTCGTTTCAATAAGAAGCCACTAGTTTGCAAACTCTTCCCACACCTGAATAATTGGATTCATTATAAGGTTTGGAAACGTTAATGCACTATCGGCACTGGAGACAAACAGCACCTAGTGTGGGACCTTCACCCACTGAAAAACTTAACTCTCCCTACCCGGGTCTAACGAACCCGAGGGGATGCGCCGAGCTGTTCTACGAAGGGCTGGGTTGCCATAGCCCCTTGCAGGGCACTTAATGGCACCTGCGTGCCTCCGTAGCGCACCATATTGGTTCGGAATTGGCTGTGGCCCGTTAGGACCTGAACCGAAATGTACGTAAGTAGCCCCTGGCCAGTCCTGTCATACCGTCATACCTGCTAGTGGCACTTGTGCATCATGCCATCCCGAAACCTCCTAGAACCAAAAAAGCTTTACATCGCCGAGGCTTCCGTGACAGGCTAGCAGCCAGCGGCGCCCGTCCTTAGCCCCTCCCACCCGTGAAAAAATCCTGGTCAGATTCTGAGCGACCTTGCTGACCTTGGCGACGATGTGCTTAATATACGCGGAACCTGTAAGATCAGTATCCAAAATGACGCCTAGGTAGCCGGCAGTCATTTTGATAGGAATAGGGTGGCTCGTGAGCGTCAGGTTGGCTCCATGTGTAGCTTTTAACCCGTTAAGAAAACCACCTCCGTCTTCTGTGGAGAAAGCTGCAGATGATGGGAGATCATCTATGCCTGTATATATTCTAGCGCCGCGTTAGCAATTTCCTTTAAAATGGTCGTTCGGCGAGCCGTGACAAGAAGGGCAACATTATCGGCATACGCGACGGTCTACATGCGTTCCGGGAGCCCCAGCCGCAGGAAATCATCGTAGGCCAAGTTTTATAGAGCTGGGTCTAGAATGAAGCGCTGCCGCACGCCTACTGTCACACTGTGGCTATGCCCTGTTAGGATCGTCCTGTCGTTCAAAGGCTGCTCCCCCTAGGCACCTCGTTCCAACCAATGTATCGCTCTCACCTCTATCTCCTGGATTTTCAGAGGCCCCCTTGAGTGTCAAGATAGCGTCGAGCCAGTTCGTTGCTTTCTTCCATACCCCCGCTGACATAATTACATGGTGGGCGACGTCCCTGGTTGAAGAGATGCCCCTTATGGCCGTTGAACCTACGTCCCGTGCTGCCCTGAGAGCCTTGCAGCGCAGAACAGTGTGCTCAGCGTCGTCCGGCTGAAAGTCGCCTCATACAGATGTCACTGTTTGTCTTTTTTAATCCTTATCACTTAGCTTTGGAACTGACAGTGTCCGGTCGGCACATGCGTGGTACAATAGGACAGCTCGCTATGTTCGCAATCTCCGAGGTCTGGTATTAGACTTCTGGTCTAGCTCCCTTTGGTCACCCCGGGTCCTACCTCCGCCCATTCTTTCTGCCAGGTCTCAATGGTGGCACTCCTGGCGATAGTCAGATCCAACTCTGAAAATACGCTTGTTTTTTTCCCCCGCAAACTGACCACATGATAGCATCTTAGCTGGGACCAGGAGGGCATCGATCGACACCGTCCGGTATGTGCAGCTTACCCTGATTGCCAGCGTCCGTCAGGCTGACCTTATTGCTTCTATTTTCTTCTATCGGTTTTTTGCCGTTCTTACGTACAGTTTCGTTGATCCGAATAAAGAATACGAGAATATTCTAGCCATAACCATGAGTGCAAGATTGTCGGCGTACGCTAGCGTCTTCACTCCGTTCAGGAGAATATCTACCTTGAACACCACGTCGTAAGCCAGATTCCACAGCACGGTCCCCAAAATAAAACCCTGTGGGAAATCATCTGACGGAGGTAAGCGTTTTTTTTCTTCATTGCTTCTACGACTACGTAATTTCATTCATTAAGCTGCAGGTAATATAGGATGTGAGTTAGGTGGCCTGTGATCATCGGCACGTTTATTCAGATACAAAGTACGAAGGTTCCATAACAAGACAACTTACGTATACCATATATGTGTATGTATACCACGTATATGTATGTGGTACATATACGTGTACCATATACAATTCAAACGTTTATAGCCTATATTATTTGAACAACAACTAATAACTCTACAATTGCACCATTTTATAATTATAAAGCTACGGCTCGCTCAAAGCTCCTTTTGCATGACCGGACGCCAGGTTGGCACTTACGAACCCACCTATAAAGCCGTTGTGTTATATTATGAACTATTCTGCATACACCTAATACGTAATGCCTTTGTGTTATGTTTAACGAATCAGGTTGTCACCATGATATAATTCAAAATACCTATTCAATGTTCTAATGAAGTCTCAAAATCTATTGTAGCCCGCTATTTTGCTCAGCTAGGCATCTGTTTGCTGTGTTTTTGAATTTTACAGTTGGAGTTGTAATTCTATGACCTCTTGCCATTGGTTTGTTATGTTGGACTATGGTTGGTATACAGCAGGAACGTTTTGGACCTCTAGTGAAAAATTCTGCACTCGACCGGATATTCTTTAATTTTCCGATAAATTCTTATCGATCAATCTACATGTTTAATCTCTCTAATTATCAAGATTTTGTAGCTACAAGAAGCGTACAACGTGCTGTCGTGAGCGAACTCGGTCCTTATGTATTCAGGTCAGTTTTCTATATACTACATGTGTATATTTATATTCCTCAAGTCTTAAGTAATATGATGAAAGCGTAGCTCGTTATGTGTATGTCCAACAAAATCAGCAATATAAGACGCTAACACGATATTCCTGAGAAGGCAACGTGGGGCCTAAATTTGTAGGCGTTACATCGTTTTGTCGTTTCTTTAGTAGCCTTATTTAGGCAAACGCTTGCTGCTATCGAGCCGTAAGGCCCTGATAGATACAAAACACTTAGATTCCATTTTCCTCATTCACACCATAGTTTTCTTGTCTTACATGTCTGTGCTTTCGTACACTCTTTGCAGTTATACGAAGTAAGTTTTCTGAAACTTGCGCGTTTTTTCCTTTGCGGTTGAATATAATGTGCGTACTGTGTATAGCTCAGTACAGTATTTTCTAATCTACATAGTTATTTTCTAACGGATCTTAACCGACTTGCCTCTTTTTGTCTGAATTACACTTGACCCTTTCTCCTGGTATGATGTTTGTGCTGTGTGCTTGAGCTTGGGATGGCAATTTCGGTAGAAAACAGGAACAATTTTACATACACCAGATCTGTCGCACCTTGGCATTACCCTTACCAAGCTAGTTATAGTATTCGTTGGAATTGAATGGAAATTTTACCATAAACGAGCTTTATCATCAAAACCCTAGTAGGCATGATTATACGTATTTTCCAGAAAGAAGCACATCTCTTTTTAAACTTCATGGGTATGTTCAGCGTAATAAAATTCCGACAAAGAGGAAAACTAACCCAAGTCGATGAGTTCCGACTGGAATCAGGAATAGTCGAAATCGTTCCCTACTTACTTATACAGACCGTCGATGGATGTTGTTGTTATCTTGTTTAACCTGGAGATTGCACCCATCGTATCTTTCGGTATTTAGGTGATTTGGCCTTTATTCACGGGATGGAACTCCAGGGCGTTTCAAGCTAGTTTCCCAAAGAGAGTATTGAACGTCCACCGCACTAGCCTGAATACATTAGTGTACTTGTTGGCAACGCCGCCGTTATCCGTTGATGACTTTTTTGTTTTTTTTGTAGAGGTGGAAAATGCTTCACGCACACCCTTCGATGTTAATGAAGGGTAATGTGACTAAATGCCGGGGGAGAGTACAATACTCGATCCGATCTGCGCGTGCTACCCACTAAAAACCAATTCTCCCACCTTTTCCTGGTCGGAATTGTCAATCATTACCTGGAGACCAGGAGAGGGGAGTCCCGTGCTGCGACCCTATTTTTAGTCTACGAGTATGTCCCGAGCAGTGAGTGGGTCCTGCCCGGGAGTGGACACTAGAGGCCTAGTGTTAAATCGCGATCTGCGGCGATCTTCCTGGCGAAATTTTTCGCGCATAAGCCCGTCTAGGTATTGGATCCCAGCGTGCCAGTCCGTTGTCGACTTGAGCATGCTGGCCACGATGGTCGTAGTCGGGCTACCTTTGTAGACATAGGAGGAGCCCGTGCGGTAGGCCGCATGGGCCTCGCAGTTCTCTACGGTGTGCGCCGCGTCGTCGGGTGCGCCTATGGTGCAGAGAACGCAGGTATCTGTATTCGCCTTGCCTATGCGGAAGAGGTACGACTGGAATTATCCATGCCCTGTGAGCACTTGCACGGAGTAATATGTAAGTGCTCCCTTGAGCTTATACCAGGATTTGAGGTCACTGATTAAGCTTCTTGTCCAGGCCCCTCTGGTATCCCCAGCTGGTGGGTTGGACCACGTGCGCGCCTATGTGTCCAGGAAGTGCTCCCGTGCTTGGGTCCAGGAAGTGTCGCCGTCCTTCTTGCGCTTTCTTCTTTCTTCGGCAAGTATGTCCCAAGGGATCTGGCAGACGAGCGCCAACAGGACGTCCGTCGAGACAGTCCGGTAGGCCCGCGTGACCCGGATGGCCATCGCTGTTTGGGAGCTTCGTATCATGCGCCGTGCCTTTGCGGTCCGCAGCGCCTCTGCTACGTCCGCTAGGAGCAGCCGCTTGGCGTGCGTCGCGCCTCCTCGCGAGAAAGGATGCGTGCAAGGTTGGTAGAGATCTTTGTGACCTTCTGGATGATGCTCTGGATGTGTGGCAGGCCAGTAAGGCCTGTGTCTAGCGTTACGCCTAGGTACCTTGTCTCCCGTTTGATAGTCAGCCGGTGCCCTGCAAGTTCTGATGATTCTTGCCTAGTACGATGGCGGCCAGTTAGGATTACCTCGGCCATCTGAGGGGCCAGCTCCAGGTGATTGTCGGCCATCCACTTCTCTGTTCCGACAAAAGCCGCGTTTGCTCGCGCCTCAAGCATTGCCTCCGTTCTTGCGGTGACCACCAGCGCCAGATCATCGGCGTAGGCGATTATGTCCACCCTGTCGGGCAGGTCGTCTAACCGCAGGACTCCGTCGTATGCTATATTCCAGAGAATCGGCCCGAGCAGTGAGCCCTGCGGGACGCCCGCCGTGACAGGCTGGACCTCACCGTCGGCCGCGTCAAGATACGAGGAAATAATCCGTCGCATGTAAGGGGATATGCCTCTCTGTTCAAGCGTGTACATTATTACTCGCCAATTCGCTGTATTGACACGCGTTTCGCGCGTCAAGCAGGATAAGTAAAACGTAATTGCGCATCTTAAGTGTCCGCTGTTGTTCTGTGTAGGCTTCCTGAAGTACTCGTTCGACGGCATCGAGAGTCGATCGGCTCTTGAAAAAGCCGTATTGGTTGTCCGACAGAGCGGCTTTCCCCTCGATATCTTTGTTCAGGCGTCTGACCAGCACATTCTCGAAGAGTTTGCTGATTGTGTTGAGTAGGCATATGGGGCGGTGGGTCGAAAATTATCCCGCTGCTGCGTTCGGTTTCGGTATAAGAGTCAAGTGAGCGCGCTTCCACTGGGATGGAAAACGACCGTTCTGAAGTAAGCGTGTGAAAAGCCGAACGAGAGTTTTTGGATGATTTTGCGCCAAGAATTGTATGACCCCTGGGGGAACCCCGTCCGGCTCAGGTGCTTTTTCAGTCGCAAGGCGTTCCGCGGCATGTGCCACTTCCTCGGAGTTCACTTCCGGGATCTGGTCAGAGTCTATCTCGATGTTTTAAGGGGGGGCGGGCTGGCTGCTGGGGGAAGTCAGCGGTGATTAGGTTTCGTACTTGCTCTGTGGGGAGCGGGGGGGCGGCTTACGGAGCTTTCCCATCACCGTGCGGTACGGAATGCCCCAGACGTCTGACTCCACTGACTCAAACAGCACTTTGCAGGGCTCGGCCTTCGCTCTGCCTATCAGCCGTCGCAGACGCAGGTGTTTGATGCAATACAGCTGTTGTAGTTGATCAGCACGGTCGACCGCGTCAGCTAGCTGGCGGTCATTATGGCTGCGTTGACGGCGTTTCGCCAACCACGACCGGGCCCGGGTCATGATGCGGTTTGCGCGCACGCAGTCTGCGCGGGCGGTCCCGATTTCTGGGCTCCACCAGTGTTTAGCAAAGGCTGTCCTTGGACCTCCTTGTCTGGCCGGACCGCCGGCCGCCTGACATGCCATTGTAATGATCGCCGTTAGATCGTCCTCATCGAGCGGCGTGTCGCCGACGCGAGTGAGCCGACTCTTGAAGGTGTCTGCCAATAGTTCCTTATTGATGTGTCGCATTTGCCAGTATCGGCGGTCCAGCACGCGCGGGTAATGTCTGTTTTGCGGCGTTATCTAAAAGGTGATATAGCGGTGGTCGCTGAGACTCTCCTCCGCCTCCTGGATCACCCAGTCCTGGATGCTGGCTATCGCAGCCGAATCCGCTAGCGTCAGATCAAGGAAAGATATCTGGCCGCGACGCGCAAACGTCGGCACGTCGCTGTTATTGGCAAGTGCCAAGCCCCGGTCCGACAGCCAGTTAAGTAGAATCTGTCCTCGGTCCGTGTTGCGGCGACTGCCCTACGCGACGTGTAATGCACTAAGTCGCCTGCGACTATTAATGAATGGCTAGGGTACTTGCTACCGTCCTGTTTAAGGAAAATTAGCAACTGTATAGTCCGCAGTTAAGATCTGGCAGATAAGCCCATGAGAATCCGTTCCCCTGGCCGTGGCCCGTGATGGACAGTGCAGCCTCCTGTCCAGTCCACCAGATGGCAGCGTCGCAGGAATTGTCTGTTCATGCGTTGGTTAGATTCCTCAAGAGAGCGGCATTTGGCTCTCAAATAATACAGAGGGCGATTCGATGTTGTACAACGTACGACTCCAGCAGGTCATGCGCGGCTCTGCAGCGGTTAAGCTTTATTTGCAGAATCTTGATCATTTTTGTCATGAGTAGACACTGAGCCTACATGATGCCAGTCGGCGCCGCCGTCATCCGCCGGCTGGGTGACGGTCTTACGACGAGAGCCTCGCTGGTTCAGCGGGGCTGGCGTTGAGAGTGTCTCTGTGGATTGTGCGGCCTCTGCCGGTGCTGGTAGTCCGTCGGCTAAAGCTGCGTGTTTTGGCCGGTCTTTATCCGCTCGCCCTCGCAACTCCAGTAGATTTGTCCTGTATGTTGAGCATGCCATACTGTCCGCTCGATGACCCGGAACCTCGCACACTATGCAGCGGGAGGCCTCGGCCGTGCAGGCCGCGACGGCATGTTCCGGTAATCCGCATCGGCGGCAGAGGCGTGAAGATATAAATATATTTATATATATATATATATATATATATATGCGTGAGCGCACGCAAGACTAATGCAGTGTCTGTTTTTTTGCAGGTAAATCATATTTCGTCTGGTCGATCTTATATTTTGCCGCCTTCATCATCGTCAGTTCCCTCTATACTCGGTCGCTAACGGTCGCCTTCTCCACTAACACCAATCTAAACAAACAGCATGCACGGCACATTTAATGCATGTGATTGACCTCAAGGTCAACTCAACCAGAGCGTTACCTCTAAATCTAATTCAGGAAGATCGTGGTTCCTCTTGCCCCTGACGTTACAGAGTTGGCCCCAAGCATCAGCCTCGGCGACAAACCCGAATGCCAAACCAAGTCAGGAAGGGAAGTCGGCGAACCTATGCCGATAACGATCCAGAGTGCAAATACAGGTATATCGCTACATTATGTGGCAACTTTGCTTATATATATATATATATATATATATATATAACGCAGACATGTATAATTAGTGCACATGTACGTTTAATACATGTACACACTTCTACACATATATTGTATATGTATATGCATAATACAAGTATTTGTGTATGAATATACGTTCCAGGCATTCCTGTCAAAATAGGAAAAACAATAATTCCCAATTATACTAAAGGTTTTTACTTTAGATCTACGCTGAAACAAGTAGCTAGGTCGCTCGTTGTTATTTTAGTGGTTTGTTCACTCACATACATGAGTTCTGCTCGTATTAATTAGCGCAGAAGCGATGCTATTGAAAACCGCTCTCGAGCTGTGTAGCACGCGGCCCGGCACATTATCAATTATATGCTAGATCACTAATTTTGTTCCGGTGACTGACCGTATCGGTCACAAATTAATAGAAAAAAAATATATATATATATATTTTGTTTTAAATACCGCTCTTCACCCTGTCACGTCTGCTTCACGTATATATATATATATATATATATATATATATATATATATATATATATATATATATATATATATATATATATATATATATATATATATATATATATATATACGTTTATTAGGGTATTCTTGCCTATGTGTGCCATTGTTTTGTTATAAATATAAGCATATGGAAAAGTGTGTTAGTTAATGTGAGAGGAACAAAGTGTAGCGGCAGAATAGCAGGTTCATTCAGCTGAAGTTGACCCGCTTTGACTTAAGCATTTCATTTCTGCCACGCAAGTCACGTGGCCAATCAAGCAGCGTCGTTTTGTGTTCATCCATCTATTCATGAAATTGTGACACGTATGGCAATCAATATGCATCCATCAAGGTGTGAAACTCATAAAAACACGCTTCTCCCATCACTCATGGGTGATTTTTTCTACAAAAGCTGCTCGAATTTCAGCGACTCGGCCATTCCGCCATAGCAATTTATACCGATAGCCAACCTCAACAACAACAGACGTGTAAATAAACGACAATGACCTTGTTATTCCTTACTTTGATATTAAGTGGCTGCGTCTTTAATTGATAAAAATCATATATATATATGTGTATATATGAGAGTGCGATGAGTTTATTTAATGTTTCATATGTTAATAGTCAAATAAAAGTTGTTACTGCTACGGCATTTCTGGCAGTCCTTCCCCCGGCGATGGAAGCGACCCTACTACCGCCACTGCGTTTCCACGTTGAACTTATATGGAGATACGCTGCACCAGGTACTCCCCGGCTTGCGCATCCTTTGTCACAGCAGTTACCCTCTTTCCAAGCTCCTTGAGGAACTTGACGGTCGCCTCACCCATTGGCCCTAACGTTTTCACGGCGATCGGCTGAATTATGTATTGCGGCCAGAGCTCCCTGTACTTCGACACTTTGCAACTTTTAGCAAGACGTACGCTCGCGCCAGCTTCCCGACTTGTGCGTGCAATGTAACTGTTGGCGAGTGTACATGAAACCGTCGCGTCCCACACTAGCAGACGACCCCGTTCCCATGGTGCTAGGGTTTTTTCATCCGGGTGTAGAAGGCGGTTGGCGCACATACAGAGGGGCTCTTTCATTGAATGAATCTGAGCGCTCTGCAGAGCACGGTGTACGACATCGTTGATGACGAAATGCCTTAAATGGCGACCGGCACTGAACCGGCTGTAGCGGTAACTTTGGACCGACAAAGGTTGCAGACGTGCTCTGCGCAGACAGCCTCCCCAAGCCGCAGACCAGAGACGATGCGAAGTGTGTTATTGTCCAGCATCGTCCCCAGTTGCGGCAAAGGGAGGGCCTGCAGCCACTTTCCGCTCATTTGATCAAAACAGGCCTTCTGGCGAGCTTTTCCTGTTAAGTCTAGGGTTTGTGCTAGAAGCGCGTCTTTCTTCTTTTTTGCCACTAAGTGGTTCAGTGCTCCCTGAGTTTTTCGCTTGCGGGGCTCTCCCGAGCAAACTCAAAACTCTTCCAGGGCCTCATCGGAGGCCCTGGCCAGCTGAACTGGAGTATCTTCAACTCCAATCGAAAGTCTTAAATCCTTGAATGTTGTGAAAGATCCTAAGTAGCACGATAATGATAAATCCCTAGCACGACGAATCCCTAAGCCCCCGCGCTCACAGGAAGTGATGCCTGGGCCCAGGATGCAGATCCCAGGTGAACGTTGAGTAGCCGTTCTAGTCCCGTACGCAAAATGTCGTCGAACTTGTCGAGAAGGTCAGTCCTTTTAAAAGAAGGTGAACAACGCAAAAGATACGTCAGGCGAGGAATGGAGAGACTTTGTCGCATGAGGTAAAGCGCCGGGTGGACATCTAGGGTTTGAAGTCTGCTGCACCATCGGCTGACTTCAACAAGTTTTCTGCGCAGTACACCCTCCAGCGCCGTATCGGTAAGGGGGGCTCCCAGAAGCTCGATATTGTCCTCGGCTGCTAATTGAATGTCGGGTAGTATTCTCCGCAAGCTTAAAATAGGCTTGTCGCGGTGCTCCTCTGACAGTAGAAAGGGCTCGCATTTATTTGCGTTGTGTGTTAAGCCGGAGCACGCTTGAAATTCCTGAACTGTCTTGATGTCTGCCTGGATCGTTGCCAGGTCACCTGCCAGCGTTGCGTCATCAAGATACCACGGTCGAAACTCAGATCGAAGCTCTCTGCTTGCGATAGCGATACAAAAAAGGGCTGGCCCACACGGGTCGCCTTGTTGTACCCCACACATCAACTTGAGATATTTTTACAGCATTGAGTAAGTGATCTTGACGAAGCATGTTAAAGGCGCTCCTCCTTTTATCCCGCACCCTAGCCACTAGCTCGAGAATAGCCGTCATAGCTTTTTTCATTAGTCTTACCGACCAGTCGACGCAGGGTAAGCCCCACGGCGATTGGCCGAATACCCTCCGTTCTTTTTGCGAAGGGCGATTAATGTTGCGCCGTAAAAAGTGGATAGCGTGAACTCTGGAAGTCGCCCGTTGACTTCTAGAATAACGAAGTGACGTAACGCTTGCAACAAAGGGTTGCTATCATCCTGGCGGCAACCGATGAGATCTTTCAGATGCCGAGAGCGAAGACCATCCGGACCGCCACTAGAACTGCTTAGAAAACTTCTAATGGCGATTCGAATCTCCTCAGTCGTGACATCAATTTCAGACGCTGGGGGTGCCGGCGTCGGCGCCTCAGGGTACGCTGTGTCCGTGGGGTATGCGGGGTGCTTGCTCTAGTATTTGCGTCGATTGGGGCAGTCAGGGTCCGAGCAGCGGAACAGACGTCCCCCTGGGACAGCTTGGACTGCACGATCTTTGCTCTACGACTGGCGTCGTCAGTACTTGTAGCTTGCGAAGGTCGTCCTATGGTTACGCGAGGATTCTCTCCCAGGCGTGCGCCTGTGCGAAATCTAAGTAAATGTTTTCATAGGACCGAGGTAAGCGTGCGCCCCTTCTCCTTTTTTACCGGTATACTAAACATCACTGTTGGAAATTCTATCAATTGTTCCCAACTGTGCTGGCTGACCACCGAGCATACCTCGTTGATAGTTTTTGATAGTTCGACGGCAATTTTTTTTATTAAACTTCGGGGAATGCACGATATTATCTTTACGACTTTCTTTTTGACTTGATAGCGGCAGCCTTTGATACGTACGTTGAAAAGCTATTTCCTGCCGGGTTTGAAGAATGTGTCGAAGTGGCGTCTGTGTGAGCTGTTGCTTGTGGTTGAATGGATGAAGTAAACCAGCGCCTTATATCTGATTGACCATTTAACATGATGGCGTTTGCGAGTTTGTCCCCTCAAGCTCTCCAGTCGAGGCTCGAGTCCTCGCACTAGACTCTGTAGAAACTGTAGAAAAAAATTAACTTTTAGAAGACTTAACCGCATCTTTTAACCAATGTGCTAAGCTCTTAATTATAACGGGAGATTCTAATGCCTCCGCCGGCGCGTGGGGCTCCGCCACTACGAACCGGAGAGGACACGCAGTCCTCGAATGGTTGGCGGCCATGGACCTAGTCGTTCTTAACACAGGTGCTCCTACATTCCACAGGGCAGGGAGCACCTCTTGTATAGACCTAACTATCACACGCCGGACAGACCCCACAGGATTTTAAACTGGAGAGTTTTAAATGACGAAGAATCCCTTAGTGACCACCATATAATCGAATTTTACGTGACGACCAGCTTGAAGCAATCAGCTGCAAGGCTGCATCCGCCTATGAGGCGTCAGGGAACCGCCGAACTCCGGGAGTCCCTTAGGACCTGCATAGGCCCGGATGGCCCGCCCGCTTCGATGACGGGCCTTCAGAAGCTCGTAGAGACCGCGTGCAGGGCTCCCTCGGGGCGTGGCACGAATTTTAGGCGCCGCGGCACATTAAAGTACTGGTGGACTGCGGAGATCGGACATCTAAGGAAGAGGCGCCTTCGAGAGAGACGCCTTTGTACGCATGCCCGGAGGCGTGCACCCGAGGGGAGGTATACCCTGTACCATGGCGCCGAGTACAAGAGGCTGAGGACCCTCTTACGCAGGGAGATCTCCAGAAGTAAGGAACGCTCCGGGAGAGCCTCTCTTGAAGAACTGGAGGACGATCCCTGGGGCCGTCCATACAAGATGGTAAAGGGGTGCCCGCCTTTTAAATGGAGAGTGGACCTCACGCCGGACGAGGCCCAAGAGGCAATATCAGTCCTCTTCCCAAAACATTCTCCCTTTGACCGCGCCCCCTACCTGGAGGCCCCAGGGACGGAAGAACAGGATCCTCCAGAGGTCACTTGCAAGAGGTGTACGAAGCGGCGGCACGCCTTAAGGAGGAAAAGGCACCAGGCCCCAACGGCGTTCCGGTCTCCGCGGTCAAGCTACTAATGACAGAATACCCGGAAGCAGTAGCCGCCGCGGCGACTAGGATGTTCCGGACGGGCTCGTTCCCTGCGGCATGGAAGGCCGCAAACCTCGTTCTCATACCCAAGGGCCCCGGCTCCTACCGCCCGATATGCTTACTCGGCGCCCTGGCTAAAGCATTCGAGTCCATCGTGGAGGCACGCCTCCGGGACTTCGCGGAGGGGAGCGACCTGCTGTCAGACACCCAGTACGGATTCCGCAAGGGCTACTCAACCATCGGCGCCATAAAGCGGATCCAGGCGCAGGTTAAACTCCTCCGCGAATCCCCGCCTAGAAGACGGGACTTGTTCCTCGCGATTTTACTGGACGTCAAGAACTCTTTTAACAGCCTACCGTGGAAAGTCATCCTAGGGACTCTCCACAGGAAAAAGGTCCCCTTTTATCTTCGGAAGCTTTTATCAAATTATCTACATGACAGAACAATCCAGTTCCACAGGTCCGTTTTTAACATGACTGCAGGGGTGCCACAGGGATCCATACTTGGCCCCCTGCTATGGATTATAACCTATGACGACGTACTGCGGCTGAGGGATCTTCCCCCGGCGTCAACCTCCTTGCCTACGCTGGCGACCTCGTCCTAACCGTCCAGGCTCGGACCGCGGATCTGCTGCAGAGCCGTGCGAAAGAGGCACTTGGCGACGTCGCCCGCTGGAGGCAAGAAGCGGGGCTCGCTCTCGCCCCAGCCAAAAGCGAGGCGATACTCTTGGTGGGCCGAAAAACATGCCCCGACCTTCACCTCCGCTTAGATGGCCAGGAGATCGTACTCGTCAACCACGTAAGGTACCTCAGGGTTACCCTTGACAGGGGTCTCCGCAGTACCGAACACGTGCGGCGACACACTAAAATTCACCGCGAACAGGACTCGCCTGCGCCGGGCCCAGAGGGTCGGAGCTCTCAGGGTAATCTCAACGTACAGGACGGTCAGCTCCGCGGCGGCCTTCGTCCTTGCCGGAACGATCCCGTGGGATTTAAAGGCAGCCGAGCGCCGCCGCTTATGGGATAACCCAGGCCTTAAAAAAGACGAGGCACGTCAACGTACAATCGACCTCTGGCAGGAGGAGTGGGAAGGCCTCGAACAGGGTGCCCCAGGCGCCAACCTCCGCACCCTGATCCCAAATATCAGAAGCTGGCTTAACCGGCCGGGGGGGAAATTACATTCCACACAACCCAAGTCCTCATAGGTCACGGCGACTTCCAGTCGTACCTGTTCAGGATTGGAAAGGTCCCCAGCCCCACGTGCGTCCACTGCGGCGATGGACTCGACGACACTCCAGAGCACACGATGCTTAGGTGTTCGTCACGTGCGGAGCAGCGCGCAAGCCTAACGGAGTTTTTAAGTAACAATCCAGCTCTTAACCTACACGACCTCACTACGAAAATGACGGAATCAATATCAGGATGGAACAAAGTGACCCAAGCTTTTAAGAACATACTGCAAGAGAAGACAAAGGCCTCCCTTTGAGTCCGCCCGCGCCTCCCCGAGGCTCCCGGGGAACACATTCGCCTGGAGCAGTAGACTCGCCCCCCCGGACTGTTTGGTGATATGCGCAAGCAGTTCCCAGTCAGCGTGGGGGACGGGGACACGACTGGTTTTTAGTGAGTTGGAGCCCCACACTCCCGGCCCGCACTTGCAGGGAGCTCCCTTGCTGCGGTGCCCGCGTGTGCAACCGCATTTTCCAGTTAGTCCTCTTAAAAAAAATAAAAAATACTGTCGAACGCAGCGGCGCTGGCGGACTCGGATTGAGTACAGCATTAATGGTCTTCTCCAGTTGTTGGCGTAGATTGGAGGCTAGCGGCTTCGCAAAAGACGCCGAAGATTCAGTTAGCGGCTCATGTGTGCCGAGCCAACTTGCACCATGATTGCGTCGATTATTTGTAAGATGACCTTTGCGGATACCGTTATGACCATTGCGTCCATGCTATGGCCATGTGCCGTATCACTTGTGGTACTGGCCGCCGAAGAGACTGGTGCTGCTGGCCCAATTTTGACTTCAGCTGGCGGAACGCTTGTTTTCTGCGGGACCTTGATCCTATTCTGTACGACCGCAGCGGAACTGCGTTTGCCAAATGACTCTGACGGTTGAATCTCTGCGATTGGAGCACAGAGTTTAACTGGCGCGGTATCCGTGTTTTGCTGAATAACGCGATTAGCAGATTTCTTAAGAAGTTCCATGCGATTTAAACGATAGGGACACGATCCCCAGGTGGTCTCATGGCCTGCTCGAGAAAAGCGCGGTTCTTCTACTTTGCCTTTAATATGCTTCACAATTAAAGGCACAATGACTCCAACAAGTTATCTACAGCGGAGAAAATGATTGCCTTGGCTCTCTCCTTCGCGCAGACAGTTGGGTTGTTTTTCTGTATCGTAACTGAATTTGCAACAATGTTCCCCTTTGGTCCGACTTTATTTCAGCCTTCGTCGAATTCATCATTGAGAGGAGCGCCCTCCACCACCACTTAGTTCTTTCCCAAAAGGATAGTTCTACAGTCCTCTGCTTCTTTGGCGCCGTTATCATCTGCACCAGGCCCCGCATCATCTATGGATCCATCATCAGCATCAGCACATCCCCGTGCCGTTCGTGTTTTTGCCGGTTTGCCACTCTGTAGTGGGCTGTTTGCCGCTCTCTTAGAGGGCGCTGCCCTTTCCCGACATTAGCAGCGGCCACACTCTCTCCGTTTCACAACCGACCTAGACAGACGTGTCAACGACGCCGATGCTGGCGCCACTACCACCGTTGAGCCCAGCAGAGCCTCGTACATATGTATTCGGTTGTCTTCTGCGTCCTCCTCGCCACATGATGCACCGGTCGTGTCGGCAGCCGGCGATCTCGGAGGAGGAGCTGTGGGCGCAAATGAACGTTTCACCACCATGTGTACCGCTGATGCACTAACCTGATGCTTAACGCAGCCAATAGGCGAGCAGACGACGTAACTTCCAGCTGCAACAACAGTTGCTGGTGGTGATAGTGACTGCCGTTACACCTGTCAAGGTTCCCGCTGCTATGTGTTGCCTGGCCGGCTGATGTAAAAATGTCGATATTCGGAAGTGAAGGACTACGAGTGGTAGCGACCACTGTACACTGCGAAGGTAGGAAGAATTCTCTAAGCACAGCAGATCAATCACAGCACCGAACGTTGCATTAAAAAGACACAATTCTCGGGACTTCGATCCGCAAGTGACCGCTCTTGGAAACCGCTAGCAGACAACTGAAGTAATTAGGTTTTCATTGGGATGCCGTTTTAATTGTAGCAGATACTTTCTTGAAGGGAAATTCGGTATATCAAAATGTATCGAAAAAAAAGTGCATAGTAAGCTGAGGTATTGTAGTAGAATTAGTACGTTGGATAACCAACGATGGGTTAAAAATATACAGTGGGTAAACAAGACAATAGGAGTACAAACAAAATGGAACAGGAGGGTGGAATTTGTGGTTGGAGTAGCATGGTTTTACGATAATACAGGAAGCAAAGGGCTATTAGCTGATGCGAGAGCCGGTATGGTTAACATGAAGGTGCAGCAAAACTGCTATGCAGAGTTGGAAATAACGGTTTGTCGGATATGCGGAAGGAAAGTGGAAACGCTAGATTATCTGGTTAGAAATTTTAAACATTTCAAAAAGTCTAGGAATTTAGAATTTGGGGAGGCGCTAGGATTAGGCAAGGATGTAGAAAAGGCACAGGTAAATATTACGACGCAAAGGCTATTCCGATGGAAGGTGATCAACACATACGGATAAAAATGGGGAGTACAATATATGTAGTCAATAGGTGCTGTTAACATTCGATGAACAGGAAACCGAAGCATTAGTATTTGAGGGTGTGTTGGCAGCCGCATAGGCGACATATCCATTGCCGCACTCCTTCGTGTGGCGCCACTGTTACGCCATAGGCGGCCTTCACTGACGAGCACTTGTCCTTCGTTCTCCTATTTGTCTTCCTCGTCACAGTCTCCTTGCGTTGGTAGTTGGATGTCGTGCCGTCACTGCTGCTTCTACAGCCTGGTTCCATGTTGTTTTTTAGGCAGCACATTCTTCTTCTTGGCGAGTTGTTGCCGCGCTGCCTACAGCAGGGCGTCACTGTTATCGCGCCAATCCCGTCATCATAGTTAAGTACATTAGCAGCAGCTGACCAGCAACCCGGGGCCTTAAAGGAACGGAGTCATTCATTGTGCAACCTTGTGTATGCTTTTGAAAGTGTCCGGTGTGCTGTAACTATGCAAACTTATTAACAATGTTTTACTGCCCTAATTTCAACGTAGCGACCTAATCGATCTTTGCCGCGCAAGGTGGCTTAATAGCAACACTATTGTCTTGCATTCTGGATCGGTCACTCGTACGGCCGTAGCCGCGACTTTTGTCGGTTTGATGGTTTCCATCCGTTATAAATACCTAGAGATGTCGATTCTGCTTTACCGTCTGCAAATAGAGATGTCTGTCGTAATTGTGATCAAACGAATCTTAATGGGACTTTATCCCAACCTGCTTAATCTTTCTCATTCGACATCCACCATAAACACAAGGGGATTGCACACACAACTTCTCATCTTGTCTGCAGCTTCATGTAACCAATCTCGTTTCTCAATATCAAATCTAGGTACCACATATTGGAACAAGCTCCCCCCAGATGTGCGCGCAACCTCTTCTTTAACAATATTCAAACAAAGTGCTAAGCAATACTATTTAGGCACCTTACTCTAATATAAGCCGAACACGATAATAATATAATCATATTAACAATAAATAAAATTATAAGAAAATTTGCAATATAAACACTCTATACTAGCCTTTGATGGCTTTGAGGAGCTGTGAATTTAGGTACAAATGTAAACCACTCATGAGAATAATAAAACCTATCTATCTATCTAGAACTAGACACGGTAAATGCCGGGGTGGCCTTTTCTATGACCGAAACAAACAAAAAAAGTAGAATTATTGTTTATCTGAAAAAGATAGAAAATTGCCATCACCGCATACATCATTTTTCAGTATTATTAGTAACAAAAATATATTTATTATCTTTACACTTTTAAATCTGACCCGCAAATACATGTTTGGAAGCCAGTGGTTTTGACTAGGTTTCGTGTTTCGAGACAGTTTGTGTTAGTTACCGCCATGCCGTCAATTTATAGTTGCTATGCTAAATTTCAAAAGGCATTCCATATATGTATGCGATGGCTAACGTCGAACAAAAAGATTTAAAATTGCTCGTATGTCTTGCTATGCCCATCCTGATGGTTAGCACAGTATGGAATAGTAGTCAAGCTGTGGCCGGATTAATATCATGCGGAAGACTTTGCGCTGTAGACGTACACGGTAAACTCCAGTCATTTTGTTCTAATGCAATTCATTTATTGGCTTTCGTGGGACCTCAAACACGGCCGTTCATTAAAATTGCAGAATACCTTCTTTTGCTTGTAAAGATGTAAACCTCTGCAGTCAACAAACCCTGCGCCAAACCGCGTAATATATTTAACATACAAATGCATGCAACTACAACAAGATGTAGCATTAAAACTGCAGACTATAGGTAAGATACAAAATACTAAAACTGCAAACGCACGTATTGCTAGTATTTTGCAATGTTGATAACAGCAAATAATTATCTATCATATGTCTATACATTGGTCTTTAATCGCATTGGCTCATACCAAGATTTATTTGATCCCCAATAAAAAACAAACCCTTGGGCACGCTCTCTGCCAAACGCAGTGATGCCAAACAATAAAAGCTAAAACTATGGGGCCGCATTGTCCATCTTAATCCCATACACATCTGCATCTTAGTAAGAATGTATTGAACTACGTCTGTGCTAACTGAGGAATTTTATTAATGTAGGTTCTTTAAAATAAGCACAACTATTTTAGAAGCGCAATTTTGCATGCACCGAAAAAATACATGTATAGCAAATGCACGGCATGCGAGTCATTATGCTGCTATGTTCCTCAATTTAAATAGTTTACACAAGTGCCAAATCCTATACATCTACTGTTGTACTGCAAACAGCTCGTCTAAAAACGGCACACATACTCCACACCACACCTATGCTATGTCCTGAACTGGATCGAATAAAACCAAAATACTTTGTCTCAATACTGAACCAGAATGTGCGAGTTTTACGTACGAAAGATGAATCTAGTTTACTTTGCTTCATAATGTGAAAATGTGTACGTATTTATTTTACGGAGGCGGTGGTAGCGGATACAGAGGAGGCAATAGCGAGAACTACAATGTTGGCGGCCGCTATGGCGATAACCAGAGTAATGGCGGATCGAAGATTAACTAGCAGAAAGGGCCACTGGGTAGCCTTGGTGGACGGTGCGGAGCTCACCGCGGCCGCATGGAATCTCTCGGCATGCCGGCCCCGACCCCGATAGTCTTAGCGGGCCAGGCGAACCTGAACGCCCTCGTGGTCCGGGCGGCCTAAACAACTTCGGATGACACGGCGGCCTTGGCAGTCTCGGTAAACTGAGTGGAGCAGCTATGCGTGATCCTGGAGGATCTACTGGGTTCCGAATGGTAGTCCCGTCATGACAGTCCATGTGGACGTGTGCGGCAGTGGCTTAAACATGTGCGGCAGAGGCACATACTCGTATTGTAGAATAAACATGGATTGTCACAACCATCTTTAGGGCAAATGCGTAGACCCGTGCGAATAATGAACAACGTAGTAAAGACTATTCAGGTAGCGGCTATTACATTGAAAAATTACGGTAACAGGCTTGACGAATATCTGCGTAAGTAAGCGGCTGTCGCTAACAACATCGGCATCGAGTCCCACACTACCCGCTTTGAGTGTGCGTAAAAGCATTTTTCCCTCTCACGAAAAAAAACTAGTGCAGAGGTGCGCTAGACTCTGCTCCGGTAGCAACTTTCTCCTGCTCTCACGAGCTGCGTAATTATTAGGAAGGATTCTTGCAATCCGCCCTGCCGTCGTTGAAAATGCATATGGAAAAATCCCGCCCCCATCTTTTTGCAGAAACACTTCGTGCCTAATTTACTACTTTAATGCGCTCGCTGTCAAGGTAAAGCCTTAATAGCAAACGTTTCCGGTTGCCATTTAGTAGCCAATAAACACGCTTTTCGTTAGCGCCAGAGAAATCTGTCTACTCTATCCCTATAGATAGTTTCTTCCCAAAGTATACGCCATACTTGATCTTAGCTCAAAAGCGGGGCGAAGTTCTGTATGCGCCCGCGCCGAGAGAAATGCCTTCTTCGTCCGATTCAGCGCGTCACAATATTCCTTCGAGTTACTGTTTCACGCCGACCGTGATTGGGTATCCATAGGTCTCCAGCAGGATAGTCTCGTGCTGATCGTTGCCGCGAACGGACGTTCGCTCCGCGACACTTTTGGTCTAGTAGACTTTGCTGCTATCGTGACATCCGTGCTAGGTGATGTGATCTGTGCGTTTTGACACTCGTGATGTGAACTGTGCGCTTTGACACCCTTGGCGTAATCTGTGCGCTTTGACACTCGTGGCGTGATCTGTGCGCTTTGACACTCGTAGTGTGATCTGTGCGCTTTGACACTCGTAGTGTGATCTGTATGCGATTTGACGCCCGCGTCTCGTGCGCAGAGCCCGCGGAGCGACGCGGATGCGTGTCCGCATCTCGTAACCGCTGTGAGCTAAGTGTCGACCTGTAGTTTCATTTGTGGCCACCAGGGCGGCGTCACTGCCGGCCTTGTCCGCCTACGCGGTGAGACGCAGGCCAGACAGACGCGGCAACGCTGCTACTGTTTCTTTCTCAGTAACTCTGATAGCGAACGGCTATAGATATCGCCTTGCCGTTTCGCCACCATAAGAGACTTGCCCAAACGTAGCATAGTCTAAGGCGTTTGCGAGAATACCTGCTGCATTTTCCGAGATATCTGAGAGAAAAAGGGGTACAATGCCCGTACGACCGTCGTCGAGCCACGCGAGGCCGCCCCCTGATCCTCCGGTGCCTACCAGCGAGGACATAGGGGGCGACCTCAACGCTTTCGTAGCGGAGCTAAACCGTCCCGCCATAGACGTCGACGATGTAGAATCTTCGACGAAGATAGATCAATCGTGCGTCGAGCCTCTCGAAAGCGTCTATCGGATACCACGATGGGAATCCATTCTGACAAGAAACGTGTTTCTGACGTCGTCGTCAACCGGGATGACGGATTGCGCAGAGGCTAATCTCAAACAAGGCTTTGACGCGGGGGCTGGGCGTTAACAGTCCTCAAAGGACATGTCAGGACAGTGGTAGAGTCCTGCAAGTTAAGAAACACCAGAATTGAGCTAAAAGTGATATCAGAGAAGCTAGACCTGGATCTCCACAGGGTCGAAACGGCAGTGTATTTCTTCAAGGTTTCTCTGCGGACCTCGCTAAAGGACGCGGAGGAGAGGATCGGGAGCCTCCGGAGCTCATTAGAGGCGGTGCAGAGGGAACGAGATGAGTTGCTGGCGCGGCCTTTTCAATCCTCGGACCCTTTAGCAATCTGCCTGCAGTGTGACCCTGAGGCTGCCCGAGTGTATTTAGAATTGCGTATCTCGGCAGCGACGACGGCTGAAGACTTTGCCAAACTAACTGCCCCGGGCTCCCTTCGGCAGGTTCCCCCATCTTCGGAGAGAATCACTTCCCTCAGGGAAGTGAGGGGCGTGCTGGTCGTGTCGGGAGCAAAGGCTGGCTCAGAGGTACTTGCCGGCATTGCCGGTCAATTCCCCTCTTTACCACGGCTGCTTACACAGCCCCCAGGTACGGCGGCGGTGTTGCATACCACAGATACCTGGGAGTCCCTCGCTGGGACCCCAGGCAACGGTGGCGAGAATCGTCACCTTGTCGTAGGCATTCTACATCCCAACAAACCCTGCGATGAGGCTGCGATTACACTGCTTCGCTCTGTTATCGCATGACCCAGCTCTCAGTCTCAGCGACCACAAAACCCCCTCTTTTATACGTTGCCCATGAGTGGCGATCAGGACCAATGCAGCGGATTCTGGCGGCCCTTGTGTCCCAGTCGTCACGGGACGGCCTTATAAAGCTTTGCCGGGCAGACACGCCGCAAGGGGGTCGGCTGCCAGCAAATGCGAGTAGGGCCCCTCCACCGGCCTCGGCCCTGGCGGGACAAATGTATGTTAGGGTCGGAGAAGGCTGGACCTGGACCGACACAGTAAAGAGCCTCCGGCCGACAATGCATAGGTGGAGTTGGCCGTGAGCGGCCTCGTTAGGAACGGTGACGGTGACGTCATCCGATTACGGCGCATCACCCATGAACTTGGGGCTCAGTTGGCCGACAGCATCAGCAAAGCAACCGGCCACCAGGCTGACAGCCGAATAGGTGCCGGCATGCGAGAAGTGGCTTTATGGGGCATTAATCCTCTGGCCAGCGCTAAAAGGATAGAGGCAGATATCCGTCAGCTACTAGGAGCCACCGAGGCAGTTCCCGTAGTGGCGAGTGACCCACGCCAGGGTCGCACCACGACCCGCTGGTACACGCTGCTTAAGGTGACGGCCCCTACAGCCAGGTGGCTTCAAGCTCAACAATCTATCCTGATTGCGGGCAGTCGGTGCAGGCCCGAGGTCTGGGAGAGATTATCTACATGCTTAAACTGCCAGGACCACGGCCACAAGGCGGCAACCTGCGAGGCACCCAAGACGGCCGCCCGCCTCTGTCGCCGATGCGGATCGCCAGATCATGCGGCGGCTGCGTGTAAGGCCGAGACGACACACTGTATCGTGTGCGATGTCTCGGGTCACAGAGCCGACAGTATGGCCTGCCCGTCATACCGCACACAGCTGCAAGAGTCGCATAAGCGGAAGGAGCCCATTTCATCTGGAGAGTCGAAAACAGGTGCTACGGCTCAGCCCAGGGTTGACCCTTTACCTGGAGAATCTAGACGCGCTGAACCGCCGTCGAATCGGAGCCGGCAACAATTTTGCCGTAGGACCCTCGCGCCGACGGACGACTGGCAAAAGGTGGGCAATACACCCCAGGTTGAAATCCCCCAGGCAGAGTACTGATAAAGTTTCTCCAGGTAAATCTCAATTGGTGCCGGGCGGACCACGACATGCTGGGCGCATACACCACAGAGCACCAGGTGGGTCTCTGTCTCATAACAGAACCAAATGTGCACATCTCCCGTTCTACACCTAACATGTACACTGATGACCAACGTAACGTGGCCATTTGGTGGACACGTCAAGACGTGACGCTCTCCCTCACCGATTGGGGTCATGCGAAAGGCTTTGTGTGGACGTACCTTCCACATAGGAATCTCGTTGTATATTCGTGTTACTTTTCGCCTAATAAAACTCTGCAAGACCTGGAGGACTACCTGGATAGGCTATTTGTGTCAATAACATCTCACCGATACCCAAAAAACCCACTGCTCATCACGGGAGACTTTAACGCAGTGCACACTGCCTGGGGGGGTCGCCGCGCCACCGACAAAGGCGTGACTCTACCGTTCACCCTACGGGCATCTACCGCGCAGGCGATCGTCACACACATGGTCGATTCGACGACTAACTGGGGTGCTGGCCTAAAGTACCTCGATGGGCTCATGCGCGAAAAGATCCGGCTAGAAAATATTCGTCGGGCGCGATTCGTCGCCCGGAACCTCCAAGATTTAACCCAGCAGGACCTACCTGCTCGGGTCGCATCCACAGACTATGGAGAAGGTTAAAGCGTGAGACTCCCCTCTCCTGGTCTCGAAGTAATGGTTTACAATTCCGAACCAGAAGAGGGTTCTTGGGGGTGGTATTTAGTGGGTAGTGCGCTGGAATTAGATTGAGTCATGTACTCTCTCTCCTGCGTTTAGTCTCACACTACCCGCCAAAACATCGACGAGTGTGCGTAAATGCATTTTCCACCCCCCTCAAAAAAAAAATCTCCAGCGAGGGAGATAGGCTCTCTCCACTAAATAGTAAATTTTTCGAATGTTACGGTGGAAAAAATCTGAGACAGAACAGAGTTTAAATAAAACCAAAGTTTAACTCAATTGAGTAATCTGACGAGAACAGCAGGATTGAAAATACTAAACATTGTTTATTTTTATAGAAGATAATGATTTAAAATACACAAACACAAGGCATTAGAGACAACTGTATCGGTTATGCACTGTATACTATGATTTGTTGTTAAAAATAGCTTATATAAAAAAGCAAATTTCCCAACCACCACCAGCTGTTCTATCAAGAGACTCAGGATTACGAAATGACGACATGTCTCTGGCATCTGGTAAGCCGATCGTCTTCTCACCTCGAGTGTCACGGTATCGGACACCTTAGCGCGCTCCCACAGGACTAGGCAATGCGACTACCTGGCAAACTTGGCTATAACCGCGTTATATCCTGCAGCCTGTTGCCTTTAAAACGCTCGGTGTCGGGGATGTCGCAGGGAGAAGTTCTATATTGACGTATGCTAGAAACCGATGGCGGAAACGAAAAACGCATTTGTTTTAATAGTCAACTTTTGACAGAGCGTTTTTAAGGGGTTGTTCACAAAAATACAAAGGGGCTTGTGCCCTTGCTGTGCTAAGAATCTATCTACCAGAGTCTACGTGGATTGCAGTAGCCCTGTAGACAAAGTGGTAGAATAATATTTTAGAAATGTAGGTCAGATAATAACATGTTACGCGTATCGTTTTTAGTTAGTTAAGGACACAAATGTATGTCAATGGGATCAAACAAAGACCCTAAAAAACAAAAATGTTGCATATACAGGCGTGATAAATGACTATATAAGCGAGTATGCCAAATTAATTATATATAAATTGATTTTTAACGCATCTGTGAAAAAATTAGGGCTAGTAAACCGAACTACACCATATATGACTTACGTCAAACCACCAATAAATATATATATATATACAGGGTCATTCATACCGTTATGTACTTATTTCGAAAATTGATAGAACTCGGCAAGAAAATAATTTTTCCCAATGGAAGGGGGCGGTGGAAACGTCTTGTTTAGGAGAGAGATTGAAGTTTATAAAAGTAGTTATTCTGCCTCATTTCTCTTACATGGTTGTCCAAACTCTACGTTTGCGGGAGAACCAGTCAACGCATGAAGGAACCGATTATACCAGCGTGTTTGGAGGAAAATTTTGCACAACGGAATTGGATCGAAAGTCATTATGTTTTACGTTATAGCTTTTTATATATAGAACCGTATTTTTTTTCCATGACGTTTCCGCATGCTTTCACTTTCGATATGGCTATCGAAAACGCTTAGTTACTTGACAACTATGTAAGGCAGCACCATCACTTTGGTATGAAAATAGTGGGCATTGGTATTGCGTGATACTGGTCCTTTAGACATACATTTTTGATCCTAATGGAAACATTTTACGATTTTTCGTGAAAAAGCGTTAACGTAAAACTTAACAACATATGGACTTTTTATGACTTTTCTTAATCTGACTATTCGTTTTCCGTTGCTCAGAATTCGCCGAACACGCCGATATATATACACGTCCGTCGGTTTCTTCATGCTTATATGTAAATTTCGCACAACTATGTAGCTTTCGCACAACTCAGTAGGAGACAAAAGGCAGAATAACGACTTTATACATTTCACTCTCTTTCCTTAACAAGACGTTTCGGCCTCCTCTTTCAATTGGGAAAAATTATTTTCTTGCCGAGCCCTACCAAACCTCGAAATAAGTACATAACGATATGAATATATATATATATATATATATATATATATATATATATATATATATATACGAGTATATATATATATATATATAAACATGTTGCATATGTAGTCATAGGGCATCGCAGTAAGCTATCTAACCTTAATCCTACCTTTAATCGTGCTTGAATGCATCGGTTAATTTAAAGACATTTATGATTTGTATATATGGCTATAATATATAGCCAATAATCATCTGCACTATGCCGAGGTAGATCGATAGCCTGAAACCTGCTCAGTAACTGGTAAGCAAGCTGTACCATATACTATCGGACAATACGAGAAAAAGCTTAAACTCATTAATTAAATAAAATATTGCCTTTACCATGACTGAAGAATTTATGGGCTCGCGCCAGAATTTTTCCTTGTTGTACACGATTTTGGTGTTCACAGAAGAAGACCACACAGGAGCGCAGACGTCGCGAGTGAGCAAAGACAGGTAGCTAACGCTGTCCAAGATACGAGTTGTCGAGGCTTGAGCAAGCACAAAAGATAGTCCCTGTCCGACGGCAAATTCGCCTAAGGAGTTCCAATTTATAAATACCACCACACATATATAAAGCAAAAAGCACGAAAAGCAACTAAAGTTTTTTGGTGATAATTTTGGCTTAATTTATTTAAATGGCATGATGTACGTGACAAACCATGAGTATAGTATTCATTTCGTTGCAATCTCGCAATCGCAGGGCTGTATGACTTATTTGATACTACATATTCTAATCTAACGGGCTTTTATATATTTATATATTTATATATTTATATATTTATATATTTATATATTTATATATTTATATATTTATATATTTATATATTTATATATTTATATATTTATATATTTATATATTTATATATTTATATATTTATATATTTATATATTTATATATTTATATATTTATATATTTATACATCATCACTTATTATAGAATAAAAATGGAGCTACAATTGTCTCTCGAGAACGTGTGCACAGGCAATATTACTCTCGTATAGAGTAGGCTGGGACCACTTCAGCAGCGTGCCCCGGACGGATGCCGCGTTCCCGCGTTGGACGTCAAGGTCGAGGCGCTGTCTCAAGAAAGCCGCAGAGCTTTTGTCTCCTGTTGCGAGCTTCAGCTGCTTACCGACTCTGTGGAGGAGCTTGCGAGTCAAGTTGCCAGGACCGCCCAAGGGTTCGCTAGCGGTTGAAACTCATGTGGGTAACATATTGAGGCGTATTTTGCAAGTTTCCTTGCCTCGGCTAGATTACCAGCGTGGCCTGTTGAGATCGCCCCGCCACCGACCTTTGAAGGTGCTAATGAGTCGGTGACAGTGGCGTCCCAGGCGAGCATCCTGCCCCTAGTAAAGGAGGTAAGAGACATCCCATCCGAGAGCTTACCATCGTCGGTGGAGAGGCCCTGGAGCTCTAGAATGCAGGGGAATCCACTTGATCGAAGCGCTCGGCCGAAGGTGTCGTCAAAACCCGTTAACACCCATGATGCACGATAACCCGTGATGGGCTAATTTGTCGACGGGGTGGCCACATTTACATTGATGAGGGGATACAAGGTCACAGCCGAGACGAAGGCCTGCCCCGATTCGGGTCGTCTTGTCGTCCAGGAGGGTGCCTAGTGGGGCACTTGGAAGCGCATGCAACCAAACCCCGGATCCTTTAGCAGCGACCGCTCGAAGTCGAGCCCTTGTGGTGTCATCGACAGCGCTCGCTAGTAAGCCACGATATACTTCGTCGTATAAAAATGTGCTCCAGTCATGTTGGCTTAAAGCGTTATCCGAGGCGCATCTGCAAACGGTCTTTAACTCCTCGTACAGGCGTCTCTTGAGCTCATTAAACTGAGAAATGCCGGCTTCGTCCAGTAGTGCGATGGCACTGTTCTCAGATCGGAAAAGGGAGGAGACTATCGCTGGCCCCGCAGAGACAAGCGGGTCGGGGATCTCCAGACCCCCCTTGGAGATTGGTAGCTGTGCCTGCTTCCGAGCGGAAGGCGCCAGCGATAGATTAAGAAGAGACTCAAGGGCGTTTAGATACAACTCGTTTAATGGACGCAGATCGTCCAACCGCCCTGTTAGATCAGCTCCGCGAAGAAGGTGGGTGACTCTCGTAGCAGAGAAGGAAAATCGAAGTAAAAAGAGGGCGCGGTGGGAGCCGAGCGGCGCGAGGTAGTCAGCGACTTCCTTAAACTTATTCTGCCAGTTTTCGAAAGCGTGTGTGAGCCCTTTCGGCCGGAGGAGAACTCCCAGGAGCTTTAAGTCGTTGTCGAGGGTAACCTAACATCCCGGCAATAAGGCTTGAAAGATGCGAAGGTCTGGGGTCTGTGCAGTATCGCCTATGATGTAGATCTCGCATTTCTTGGGATTCAGCTCTAAACCCGAAGTCTTATGAAAATCAAGCACGCGCCGAACGTCGTCGGCAACCATATCTACACCGCCCCCAGCACGCCGTCATCCAGATATCAGATGTTTAGTGGGCTTTTGAAAGAGTCAACTAGCTCTTTGATGCTCAGGCAAAACAGAGGGGGGGGGGGCAAAGGGTCACCCTGTTGCAGCCCCGTGGCCGAAGCTACAAGATTGTCTGGGAGGGCCAGGTAGGAAGTCGTACAATACGCTTGACTGACGTGGTGCGTTAGCTTGGGGCAATGTGTCGCGACCGCCTTCAAGAGGTGATCCTGTCTTACGGAGTTGAATGCGTTCTTGAAATCAAGCTTCACGAGGACCCAGGAGACGTGCGTGAGTCAATGAAAGCTCGGGCAGCATGTACCGCGGCTTCGGCCCCGGCTGGTACAGCAAAGCCAAGCTGGTGAGGGCCCCGTCGCCTCGCCTGTCCTATCCCTGGTTCGATTCCGGGCAATCTTTGCGCTAGCTTGCGCAAAGTGGAAGAGCAAGCAATCGGCCTCACTAACCTGTACTTCTTTTGTAAGGCGAAAAGCCTCGCTCCAAAGATTATAAGCAGCTGAGACGGCGGGGCGCCCCACAGAAGTAACGACAACTTTTGCCAGTGCGCTCGCTAGCCGACCGGCTGTGTTCCCTAGAATCGGAGATATTAAGTCCATTAGCAGTCGGGGGTCGTATAAAGTCGAGACCTCCGGCTTGTCTCCGTGAAAAACTCTTAACCGGCGGCTCCAACTTCTTCCTCTGACGTGGTGCAGGAAAGCGGAAGGCTTGGATGGGCTGGCCACTCTAGGTCCGGTGGGGCCGGGGGGTGTTTTTTCGCGAAGGGCTGTCAGGTGATCTGTTGCTGAGGGCCAGGACCTCTGACGATCCGATCAGCCTGGCGGCGCCTGACACGCTACCCTCGGTTAGCTTGAGAACTGTCTGGCAAACGCGATTATTTGTGAAAGTACGGTTTTTTGTGGGCGCTGGGGTCACGATCTCAGATAGACGTAATCCGTTGGAGAAGTCGCGTAGATTATGGCGGATAATAACAGAGAGTGATTGGGTAACAGTGCGGGTGGGACACAAAGACGAAGAACCACTGGGGCAAACGAGAAAAGCGCATACCATTCCTCGTCGTTGTTATCGGCTGAGACCCCCAAGAGGACATTTGCCAGGACCTGCTTCCTTACCGGTTTCGGGGAGGATCCTTGAAAGTCTAACTTCCTTGCTGCAACCCTGTATATCTCCGATGTCGAGCCCGGTGGCGTGGTGGCATGCGTCTGCGCCTCGCGACTGGAGAAGACACTTAGGTGCGCGGGTTCGAACCCCACCGTTGCACATTTGTATTTATGGGGGGTCAGTCTATGAAGCAATGCGAAAAGCAGTCCCAATGACGTTAAAATCTTGGCTGAGAGTCAGCCCCCGAAAGGATTTTTTGTATATCTCCGATTATGCGGGCGAGCTGCTGTGGATCATTGTCGGTCGGCGTAGATGTAGATGTTTGCAAAGGCCGATGGATGCTTGGCTGCTATATGCCTCGTGAGCCTCTTCTTGTGTAATGCCCGTTGCATAGTGGACAAGCTATTTTGCTGTGAGTGACCGACGACTCTAACCCGCCGCTGGCTATTTATTAGGGTCCTGTTCCATCATTATTGTATTATCTGTTTAAGGCTTTCCAACACCGGCAATAGCTGCAGGAGGGTTCCAAATCACCACTCAAGCTGACCAACAGGTCGGATCTGCCCCCTATACGCTTTGCGACAAAATTTTACAGCATCAGCCGTAGGGAGGATAGGGCGCGCAGGTCTAGGTGCTCGACGCACCGGGGCACGGGTTAATTGGCGCCGTGGGGCAAGCGTCCCCGTTATTGGCGTGCAATCTTCCCGCGCGTTTTTTTGGCTTCTAGGTGGAGAGTGGCCTGGGTGCAGGAAGAAGAAACTGCGGGTCAGAGTTCTCGGGACTGGGAAACGATGTTGGCGTACGAAAGCTGCCAACTGTGGATTTTGCGGCGAGGTGTCTGGTCGGGATATGGGTTTGGCCGATTTGCTGGTGATTTTAGCAGCCGGGTACGTTACCCCAAACCTGTTGCAAAATTCTGGCTTCAAGGATAATTTGTTCTCTCTCTGAGATAGATCAGGCGGGGGCAGATGGTGACCGGACGGGTGAGCACCCCGCAGTTAATACCACGCGTCTGATTGATGCAGCTTGCAACGAGGTGGCCTGGGTTTATCGCATTTCCTGCAGACTTGCTATTGTATCACCGTTCCGCGAAGTGTCCAAGCCGTAGGTTTGTGGCAAAGCCTAGGCTGGTCAGGCTCGAGCACAACCTGGTGCGACTGAA